>ML247560.1:10284-65162 GCA_005239495.1 Nicotiana undulata
CAGCATATATATATATATATATGCTGCAGCGTGCAGTTTGATCGCTATACATATCTGCTGCGGCGTGTAGCCCGATCCATAACTATCTTCACAAACTCAGCTCTCGGCCTCACTCAATCATCCTCTTAAGCCACTCGGGCAACTCATCTCAACATCACGGGACTCAACCCAAAATACCTCACAGTACTCTAAAACAGTGTGATAATAGTGAAATAGCAACAAGTAATAAATATGACTGAGCTCATAAATTTTCTAACAAAAATAGTGTGAGAATAATGTAAAAATACCCCTGAGGGTCTACATAGATCGCCACGAGGCCCAAAACATGGCATACTGCCCATAATATAGTATAAGCCTAAAAAATACAGGATATCTTCTTATTTCAAATCAAGTACGCGGCTTAATAGTCGCTACGGGACGGACCAAGTCACAATCCCTATCGGTGCATGCCCACACGGTTGTCACCTAGCATGTGTGTCACCTCATTTACAAAAATAATCTAAAATACCTGGGTTTCATACCCTCAGGTCTAGAGTTACAATCATTACTTACCTCAAAATGGCCCGAAAACTACTCCGCGATGCTCTAGCCCCTCGAATCGGCTCCCAATTACTCCAAGTCTATCAAAATCAGATTAATAACATCAAAATAAGCTAGTTTGATGACCCAAAAGGTCATCCCATGTATTTTCAGCTAATTCCATGTCCCGAGGTCGTGAAAACCTTCTTTTATCTCACCTCGATGTGTATGCACAACCCGGGCATGTAGTCGGGAAGCAGTTATGTGAAACACTGATAAATATGATGGTTTTATATTAATTATTTGAATAAAGATTACTTTGATCAACATTTTCGGTAAATAGACCTGGACCTGTAATTTGATGGTCTCGGAGGGTCCGTAGGAAAATATGGGACTTGGAAGTATGCCCGGAATCGAATTTCGAGGTCCCAAGTTTGAGAAATAAAATTTTAAATAAAATTGTTTTCTGAAAAATATAAGGGTTTTCGAAAATGAAATTCTATGTGAAACCTGTGATATCGGCCCGTATTATGGTTCCGCATCCCGGAAGAGGTTCAATATGATTTGTATGTGTTATCTGTGGAGTTTGGTAATAAACGGACTTCGTTTGACGTGATTCGGATCAGAAATGAAAAATTTGAAGTTTAAGAAGTTTTGAGAATTTTTATGGATTTTAAGGTTTAATTCGATGTTTATGATGTTATTTTGGTGTTTTGATTACACGAATAAGTCGTAGGATGTTTTTGCGTTTGTGTGCATATTGGGTTTTGAGCCCCGAGGGCTCGGGTGAATCTGGGGTAGGTGTCGGAGTGCAAAAACTAGGAAAAATCTGGTGTTTTAGCCTGTTTATGGTGTCTGATGTCGAGTACTATGCGATCACATAGCACCCTCCGCGATCGCATAGTACAGTGTTTAGGAGAGGATTCTGTTACACTATGCGATCGCATAACATGTTTCGCGATCGTATAGTGTACTAGGCAGGCTGGGGGTAAGATGTTCAGTGCGATCGCGTTACTTAGGTTGCGATCGCGTAGGGTGAGGTTAGGGGCTCAGTGCGATCGCGCGTGCTTCTTCGCGATCGCGGAGCTTTAGAAATCAGTCCTCTATGCGATCGCATAGACCAAAATCGCCCAGTTATTTCTAAGTCTAAAAAAGAACACTTATACGGGAATTTAGCCATTTTTCATAAACTCCTTCTTCTCCACACCCCTTAGGCGATTTTTGAAGAGCTTCATCACCATAATCTCTTAGGTAAATAATTCTAACCTATTTTTCTTCCATTTTCATTAACACCCATTAGATTTTAGGCCTAAAAGCATGGGATTTAAGGTAGAAAATTAAGGAGTTGGGTAGAGTTAGGGCTTTTTAATTATTTGGGAATTTGACCTCGTTTTGGGGTCGGATTTCAAAACAAATTATATTTTCGGGCTCGTGGTTGAATGGGTGATCTGGTTTTGGTCCACACCTCGTGTTTGGACCAAGCGGGCCCGGGGTCGATTTTTGGAATTTTGGGAAGAATGTTGGGAATTCTATAATTTAGCATTGGAATTGAATTGTGTAGAATTTATTAATGTTATTGAGTCAATTATGTCTAGATACGATTGATTTGGAGTCGGGATCGAAAGGAAAAGCGGTGCTAGAAGCTTGATTGGGATGCTTGGAGTCGAGGTAAGTGTTTGGCCTAAGCTTAGCTTGAGGGAAAAGGTGTTGAGTCCTATTTTCTACGTGTTTATTCGATGTCCAATGTATAAGTGAGGTGACGAGCACCTATATGTTGTGGTCAAGCATGCATGTGAGTCGTACATGAGTATTTATGTGATTTTCATTGAAGTTTACTGTGTTTATGGATTTGATATTATTTGGTAGTTAATCATTTGATGGAAAATCTCAGTTGTGAGTACTATTGATTAATGGTTCGGTTGAAGAACATGTTGGTAAGTTATATATCTGTGTAGGTTTGGTTATAGATGTGCCTCTTGCCGGGATGGTATTACTCTTGTTGAATATTCCTGTGTATTTAAGGTTTCTTATTATTGATTTTCCTGTCAATTGTTGTTTTATGATTATTTATGCACGAGGGGACATTTCCATGCCGTTTTATTGATATTTATGCACGAGGGGACATTCTGTGCCGTGTTATTGATATTTATGCACGAGGGGACATTCCGTGCCATGTTATTGATATTTATGCACGAGGGGACATTCCGTGTCGTGATGTTGTTTATTTATGCAAGAGAGGACATTCCGTGCCGTGTTATTGATATTTATGCACGAGGGGACATTCCGTGCCGTGTTATTGATATTTTTGCACGAGGGAACATTCCGTGTCGTGATATTGATATTTATGCACGAGGGGACTTTCCGTGCCGTGATGTTGTTTATTTATGCACGAGGGGACATTCCGTGCCGTGTTTTGTGACATTATAGCACGAGGGGACATGCCGTGCCGTTTCTGTTTACTTATTGTTTCAGAGTTGTTAGTTCTTGCTACTATTTAATTATTTCAGTTGTTGTCTTGTTCCGATATTTCAGTAGTTGTTACCCCTTTTTCCCCAACATGTTTTTCCCGTTTGTACTTAGATGCTTATTTCCTGTTATTATTCATGCTATATATTATTGAACTGCACAGGTATTTGTTATTTGTCGTGTCCTAGCCTCGTCACTACTTCGCCAGAGTTAGGCTCGGCATTTACTCAGTACATGGGGTCGGTTGTAGTGATGCTACACCTGCACTTCTTTATGTTGTGCAGATTACTGTACCGAACCGGTGGACACCGATCGAGGGTGTATCCTTCAGTCCACAGGCGACACTGAGGTAGTCCTGCAGGCGTCCACAGGCCTTGGCGTCACCTCCTATCTTATTTCCTTTTCTATCTTTTCTTGTATTTCCATGACAGTTGCACATGTTTATTTCAGACCTTTATTTTTAGTAAATGTTAGACTGTCTGTGAAATTGTGATACTAGTTTCTAGGATCTATGTAAGGATTTTGTAGTATTAATTATTTAAATTGATGGTTTCTTAGTTTCTGTACTATTTACTCATTCTGTTCACGTTCATTACTTTTCTTTCAAACGATAATAATAAGGAAAAATAAGTATTTTAATCGAAACGTTGGCTTGTCTAGCGGGTTCAACGTTAGACTCCATCACGGTCCCGACGGTGGGAATTCGGGCTGTGACAGCTAGGGAGACGAAACCCATTCGAATTTTTTTCAAAATTAGGCACAATTCTCTAAATTGGCCAAACCCGACCCCCGGGACTACATCTCGGAATTCAATAAAAGTCACAAAACCGTAATCCTTATCCTCCCATGATTCTATACATTCCAAGAACATCAAAATCGGACCACAATAGCCCCTTCAATTACTCAATTAAAGTCTCCAATTATCCAAGCCCTAAACCCCATTTTACACATTGTTTTTCCCATATTTTCACTCTATTTCAGTCCAAAAATCACATAGAAACGCGTTTTAGGTTCAAATATCTTACCTCAAGGAAGTCCTCTTGATTTCCTCCGTCAAAACCCTCTCCAAAAGCTTAATCCCTGATGAAATATTGAAGAAAATGGCTCAAAATCGCGAAGGCAGGTTTATATACCCTTCTTCTCAGTGGTCCCGCACATACGGCCACTTACGCGCACCTACTGCCCGCACCTGTGGTCCTAGGTGCGCACCTGCGGACGACCTTAAAAAACCCAGCCTCCGCACCTGCGCTCAACTTTCCGCATCTGCGGCTTGGCAGGTGTGATAAAAACCTCGCACCTGCAGAAATCCTTCGACCCAGCCAACTCTGCACCTGCGCTGCCGGCCCGTACCTGCGGCATCGCACCTGCGGCTACCCATCCGCAGGTGCGGCCATACTAGAGGCCTGGCACCAGCAGTTTTTCTGCTGCAAATTCCCCACTTCAACCTTCTGATGACTATCCGAAAACACTCCGAGCCCCTCGGGGCCTCGACCGAAAGTACCAACAAGTCCTAAATTATCACCCCAACTTAATCGAACACTCGGAACATCCAAAATAATATTGAAACTCCAATTCAACCCATGATTCAAGCCTAAAATTCCTAAAACTTCCGAAAATCACCAACGTTGCTGAAACCAACCAAAACACATCCGAATGACCTGAATATTTTCACACACGTCCAAAATAACACTATGAACCTGCTCCAATCTCTAGAATTCCATTCCGACCCCGATAGCCTATTTTCCACTACCGACCGGAAATCGTCAAAAACTAACTTTCACCAATTAAAGCCTAATTCTACACCAGACATCAAAACCACGTTCCGAAAACACTACTAAGACCCAAATCACCTAACGAAGCTATCCGAGCTATAAAATCTTCCTTACGAGGTCGTTTACCAATAAGTCAACTCCCACTTGACTTTTTCAACTATTGGACAATTTAAGAGACTAAGTGTCTCAATTCTCACCACGACCGCTCCGAACCCGAACCAACCGACCCCAATACATCATAAATAGACTAATCAATTCATAACAAGGCTGAAACAGAAATGACGAGGCTAATTCTACAGAACGACCGGCCGGGTCGTTTGATTCTCCCCCTCTAAAACAAACATTCATCCTCGAACAGGTCTAGAAACATACAGGGAGTCTCAAATAAGTGAGGATATCTGCTTCGCATCTCCCGCTCGGTTTCCCAAGTGGCCTCCTTCACAGGCTGCCCTCTCCACTGAACCTTCACTGAAGCTATATCCTTAGACCTCAACCTCCTGACCTGACGACCCAAAATAGCCACCGGCTCCACCTCGTAGGACACATCACCCTGAAGCTGAACCGTGCTGAAGTCTGAAATATGAGACGAGTCACCGATATACTTTTAGAGCATCGAAACATGAAACACCGTATGAACAGTCGATAAGATAGGTGGAAAAGCATGTCAATAAGCCACCTCTCCAATCCTCTGAAGCACCTCAAAAGGACCAATGAACCGGGGACTCAACTTGAACCTCATAACACTCTTCATGGTTGACACTTTCAGCAATACCTTCTCTCCCTCCATGAAAGACACATCCCAGACCTTCCGATCCGCATAACTCTTCTGCCTAGACTGCTCCATGTGAAGCTGATCCTGAATCAAATGCACCTTATCCAACGCATCTTGTACCAAGTCTGTGCCCAATAGTCTAGACTCACCCGGCTCGAACCAACCAACCGGAGATCTACACCTCCTACCATATAAAGCCTCAAACGAAGACTTCTAGATACTCGACTGATAACTATTATTATAAGCAAACTCCGAGAGAGGCATAAACTGGTCCCATGAACCCCCAAAATCAATGACACAGGCACACAACATATCTTCTAGAATCTGAAAAGTACGCTCTGACTGTCTGTCGGTCTGAGGATGAAACTTTGTGCTCAACTCAATCTGAGTACCCAACACTCTCTGCACGGCTCTCCAAAACTGAGATGTGGCGTGCAGCCCGATCCATATACATATCTATTGCGTCGTGCAACCCGATCCATATCTATCCTTACAAACTCGGCTCTCGGCCTCACTCAATCATCCTCTCAAGCCACTCGGAAAACTCATCTCAACATCACGGGACTCACCCAAAATACCTCACAGTACTCTAAAATAGTGTGATAAATGTAAAATAGCAACAAGTAATAAACATGACTGAGTTCATAAATTTTCTAACAAAAATGGTGTGAGAATAATGTAAAAATACCCCTGAGGGTCTACACAGATCGGCACGAGGCCCTAAACATGGCATACTGCCCATAATATAGTATAAGCCTAAAAAATACAGGATATCTTCTGATTTCAAATCAAGTACGTGGCTTAATAGTCGCTACGGGAAAGACAAAGTCACAATCCCTATCGGTGCACGCCCACACGCTTGTCACCTAGCATGTGTGTCACCTCATTTACCAAAACAATCTAATATACCGGGGTTTCATACCCTCAGGTCTAGAGTTACAATCGTTTCTTACCTCAAAATGGCCCGAAAAATACTCCGCGATGCTCTTGCCCCTCGAATCGGCTCCTAATTACTCCAAGTCTATAAAAATTAGATTAATACATCAAAATAAGCTAGTTTGATGACCCAAAAGGTCATCCCGTGTATTTTTAGCTAATTCCATGTCCCGAGGTCCTGAAAACCTCTTTTTATCTCACCTCGATGTGTGTGCGCGTCCCGGGCATGTAGCCGGGAAGCCGTAATGTGAAACACTGATAAAAATGATGGTTTTATATTAATTATTTGAATAAAGTTTAGTTTGATAAACATTTTCGGTAAACAGACCCAGACCCGTGATTTGACGGTCTCGGAGGGGCTGTAGGAAAGTATGGGACTTAGGCGTATGCCCGGAATCGAATTTCGAGGTCCCAAGTCCGAGAAATGAATTTTTAAAGAAAATTGTTTTCTGAAAAATATAAAGGTTTTCGAAAATGAAATTCTATGTGAAACCTGCTATATCGGGCCCGTATTATGGTTTCGGATCCTGGAACAGGTTAAATATTATTTATATGTGTTATCTGTGGAGTTTGGTAATAAACGGACTTCGTTTGACGTGATTCGGATCAGAAATGCAACATTTGAAATTTAAGAAGTTTTGAGAATTTTTATGGATTTTAAGGTTTAATTCGATGTTTATGATGTTATTTTGGTGATTTGATTACACGAATAAGTCCGTAGGATGTTTTTGAGTTTGTGTGCATATTGGGTTTTGAACCCCGAGGGATCGGGTGAGTGTGGGGTAGGTGTCGGAGTGAAAAAACTAGGAAAAATCTGGTGTTTTAGCCTGTTTATGGTTTCTGATGTCGAGTACTATGCGATCGCATAGCACCTTCCGCGATCGCATAGTACAATGTTGAGGAGAGGATTCTATTATACTATGTGATTGCATAGCATGTTCCGCGATCGTATAGTGTACTAGGCAGGCTGGGGGGATGGTGGTAAGATGTTCAGTGCGATCGCGTTACTTAGGCTGCGATCACGTAGGGTGAGGTTAGGGGCTCAGTGCAATCGCACGTGCTTCTTCGCGATCGCGGAGCTTTAGAAATCAGTCCTCTATGCGATCGCATAGACCAAAATCGTCAAGTTATTTCTAAGTCTAAAAACAGAACACTTATACGGGAATTTAGCCATTTTTCATAAACTCCTTCTTCTCCACACCCCATAAGCGATTTTTGAAGAGCTTCATCACCATAATCTCTTAGGTAAATAATTCTAACCTTGTTTTCTTCCATTTTCATTAACACCCATTAGATTTTAGGCCTAAAAGCATGGATTTAAGGTAGAAAATTAGGGATTTGGGTAGAGTTAGGGCTTTTTAATTATTTGGGAATTTGACCTCGTTTTGGGGTCGAATTTAAAAACAAATTATATATTCGGGCTCGTGGTTGAATGGGTGATCGGGCTTTGGTCCACACCTTGTGTTTGGACCAAGCAGGCCCGGGGTCGATTTTTGGAATTTTGGGAAGAATGTTGGGAATTCTATAATTTAGCATTGGAATTGAATTGTGTAGCATTTATTGATGTTATTGAGTCAATTATATCTAGATACGATTGATTTGGAGTCGGGATCGAAAGGAAAAGCACTGCTAGAGGCTTGATTTGGATTCTTGGAGTCGAGGTAAGTGTTTGGCCTAACCTTAGTTTGAGGGAATATGTGTTGAGTCCTATTTGCTACGTGTTTATTCCATGTCCAATGTATAGGTGAGGTGACGAGTACCTATATGTTGTGGTCAAGCATGCCTGTGAGTCGTACATGAGTATTTATGTGATTTTCATTGAAGTTTACTGTGTTTATGGATTTGATATCATTTGGTAGTTATTAATTTGATGGAAAATCTCAGTTGTGGGTACTATTGATTAATGGTTCGAATGAGGAACATGTTGGTAAGTTATATATCTGTTTAGGTTTGGTTATAGCTGTGTCCCTTGCCGGGACGGTATTACTCTTGTTGAATATTCCTGTGTATTTAAGGTTTCTTATTATTGATTTTCCTGTCAATTGTTGTTTTATGATTATTTATGCACTAGGGGACATTCTTATTGATATTTATGCACGAGGGGACATTACGTGCCGTGTTATTGATATTTATGCACGAGGGGACATTCCGTGCCATGTTATTGATATTTATGCACGAGGGGACATTCCGTGTCGTGATGTTTTTTATTTATGCACGAGAGGACATTCCGTGTCGTGTTATTGATATTTATGCACGAGGGGACATTCCGTGCCGTGTTATTGATATTTTTGCACGAGGGAACATTCCGTGCCGTGTTATTGATATTTATACACGAGGGGACTTTCCGTGCCGTTATGTTGTTTATTTATGCACGAGGGGATATTCCGCGCCGTGTTTTGTGACATTATAGCACGAGGGGACATGTCGTGCCGTTTCTGTTTACTTATTGTTTCAGAGTTGTTAGTTCTTGTTGCTATTTAATTATTTCAGTTGTTGTCTTGTTCCGATATTTCAGTAGTTGTTACCCCTTTTTCCCCAACATGTTTTCCCCGTTTTGTACTTAATTGTTTATTTCCTGTTATTATTCCTGCTATATATTATTGAACTGCACAGGTATTTGTTATTTGTCGTGTCCTAGCCTCATCACTACTTCGTCGGAGTTAGGCTCGGCACTTACTCAGTACATGGGGTCGGTTGTACTGATGCTACACCTGCACTTCTTTATGTTGTGCAGATTACGGTACCGGACCCGGTGAACACTGATCGAGGGAGTATCCTTCAGTCCACAGGTGACACTGAGGTAGTCATGCAGGCGTCCGCAGGCCTTGGCATCTCCTCCTATCTTATTTCCTTTTCTGTCTTTTCTTGTATTTCCAAGACAGTTGCACATGTTTATTTCAGACCTTTATTTTAAGTAAATCTTAGACCGTCTGTGAAATTGTGATACCAGGTTCTAGGATCTATGTAAGGATTTTGTAATATTAATTATTTAAATTGATGGTTTCTTAGTGTCGGTCCTATTTACTCATTCTGTTCACGTTCATTACTTTTCTTTCAAATGATAATAATAAGGAAAAATAAGTATTTTAATCGAAATGTTGGCTTGTCTAGCGGGTTCAACGTTAGACGCCATCACGGTCCCGACGGTGGGAATTCGGGCCGTGACAGCTAGGGAGATGAAACCCATTCGAAAATTTATCAAAATTAGGCACAATTTCCGAAATTGCCCAAACCCGACCCCCATGCCCACATTTTGGAATTCAATAAAAGTCACAATACCTTAATCCTTATCCTCCCACGATTCTATACATACCAAGAACATCAAAATCGGACCACAATTGCCCCTTCAATTACTCAATTAAAGTCTCCAATTATCCAAGCCCTAAACCCCAATTTACACACTGTATTTCCCATATTTTCACCCTATTTCAGTCCAAAAATCACATAGAAACGAGTTTTAGGTTCAAATATCTTACCTCAATGAAGTCCTCTTGATTTCCTCCGTCAAAACCCATTCCCAAAGCTTAATCCCGGATGAAATATTTAAGAAAATGGCTCAAAATCGCAAAGGCAGGTTTATATACCCTTTTGCCTAGTGGTCCCACACATGCGGCCACTTACGCGCACCTACTGACCCGCACCTATGGTCCTCGGTGCGCACGTGCGGACGACCCTAAAATACCCAGCCTCCGCACCTGCGCTCAACTTTCCGCATTTGCGGCTTCGCAGGTGCGATAAAAACCTCGCACCTGCAGAAATCCTTCGACCCAGCCAACTCTGCACCTGCGCTGCTGGCCCGTACCTGCGGCTGCCCATCCGCAGGTGCGACCACACTAGAGGCCTGGCACCCGCAGTTTTTCTGCTGCAAATTCCCAACTTCAACCTTCCGATGACTATCCGAAAACACTCTCAGCCCCTCAGGGCCTCGACCAAAAGTACCAACAAGTCCTAAATTATCACCCTGACTTAGTCGAACACCCGGAACATCAAAAATAACATCGAAACTCCAATTCAACCCATGATTCAAGCCTAAAATTCCTAAAACTTCCGAAAATCACCAACGATGACGAAACAAACTAAAACACATCTGAATGACCTGAAAATTTGCACACACGTCCAAAATGACACTACGAACTTGCTCCAATCTCCGGAATTCCATTCCGACCCCGATAGCCTATTTTCCACTACCGATCGGAAATCGTCAAAAACTAACTTTCACCAATTCAAGCCTTAATTTACACTGGACATCAAAACCACGTTCCGAACACACTCCTAAGACCCAAATCACCTAACAAAGCTATCCGAGCTATAAAATCTACCTTACGAGGTCGTTTACCAATAAGTCAACACCAACTTAACTTTTTCAACTATTGGCCAATTTAAGAGACGAAGTGTCTCAATTCTCACCACGACCGCTCTAAACCTGAACCAACCGACCCCAATACATCATAAACAGACTAAGAAATGCATAACAAGGCTGAAACAGAAATGACGAGGCTAATTCTACAGAACGACCGGCCGGGTCGTTTCATTCCCCCCTCTAAAACAAACGTTCGTCCTCGAACGGGTCTAGAAACACACCTAGAGTCTCAAACAAGTGAGGATATCTGCTTCGCATCTCCCGCTCGGTTTCTCAAGTGGCCTCCTCCACAGGCTGCCCTCTCCACTGAACCTTCACTGAAGCTATATCCTTAGATCTCAACCTCCTGACCTGACGACCCAAAATAGCCATCGGCTATCCTCGTAGGACACATCACCCTCAAGCTGAACCGTGCTGAAGTCTATAACATGAGACGGGTCACCAATATACTTTCGGAGCATCGAAACATGAAACACCGGATGAAGACTCGATAAGATGGGTGGCAAAGCAATTCTATAAGCCACCTTTCAGATCCTCTGAAGCACCTCAAAAGGCCCAATGAACCGGGGACTCAGCTTGCCCCTCTTCCCCAACCTCATAACACTCTTCATGGGCGACACTTTCAGCAATACCTTCTCTCCCTCCATGAAAGACACATCCCGGATCTTCCGGTCCGCATAACTCTTCTGCCTAGACTGCGCCGTGCGAAGTCGCTCCTGAATCAACTTCACCTTATCCAACGCATCCTGTACCAAGTCTGTGCTCAATAGTCTAGCCTCACCCGGCTCGAACCAACCAACCAGAGATCTACACCTCCTACCATATAAAGCCTCATACGAAGCTATCTGGATACTCGACTGATAACTATTATTATAAGCAAACTCTGCGAGAGGCATAAACTGGTCCCATGAACTCCAAAAACCAATGACACAGGCACACAACATATCCTCTAGAATCTGAATAGTACGCTCTGATTGTCCGTCGGTCTGAGGATGAAACGTTGTGCTCAACTCAACCTGAGTACCCAACTCTCTCTGCACGACTCTCTAAAACTGAGATGTGAATTGAGTATCTCTGTCAGAAGTTGATAGAATTTAGAACCCCATGCAATCGGACAATCTCCCTTATATAAATCTCAGCTAACCGCTCCGAAGAATAAGTAGTACCAACAGGAATGAAGTGAGCGGACTTGGTCAGCCAATCCACAAGAACCCATATAGCATCAAACCTCCTCAAAGTCCATAGGAGTCCAACTACAAAGTCCCGGCCCCAATTTTTAAAAATTCAAAAAAAAATATATTTTCCTTTACTTCCTTCTTTAGAAAAGTCTTTCTTTGAGACCCCAATTTTATAAAATCCAAAAAAAAAACTCCTTTACTTCTTTCTTTAGAAAAGTCTTTCTTTGAGACCCCAATTTTTAGAATCCAAAAAAAATATTTTCCTTTAATTTCATTTTTAGGAGTCTTTTCTTAGGAAATTCCAAATAAATAAAAGATAATAAAAAAAGAAGTTTTAGAACCCAAAAAATATTTTCTTTGTAGAAGTCTTTCATATGCAAAAAGAAGACAAATCAAATTAAAATTCAAAAAAAATATTTTCTACCTTTTTTGTTTTCCACAATTTTCAAAAAAAAAAGTTCCAAAAATAGTTTCTTTGCTTCCTTTCGTAGAAAGCCTTTCTTTTAGACTCCAATTTTAAAAAATACAAAAATATTTTCTTTTAATTTTCTCTCGAAATCCAAAAATATTTTCATTATTCTTTCTAAAATAGAAAAGAAAATTCAAGATTCAAAAATATTTTCTTTATTTTTTCAGAAGTATTTCTTTCATAAAGTCAAAATAAAAGTCCAAAAATCCAAATATATTTCCTTTCGTCTTTTGAAGATTTTGTTTCGAAATTCCAGAAAAGAATAAAAATAAAGTCGAAATTCAATAAAATATATTTTCTTTCTTCTTTAGAAGTCTTTCTTTTCAAAAAATCTATATCAAATTTTTTTTTTATTTCCCTTTATAAGTCTTTCTTTCGGAAATTTAAAAAATATTAGGTTATTTACTTTATTCCCGATCTTCCCGAACGACGCAAGATCTGATTCATGTTCCCACATGATACATAGGCAAGCCACATCAGGTTCGATCTAATGATTTTGAAAAAAAAGAAAGTGAAAAAAGAAGTACAATGATTATAATAAGGGTCGACTGCGTCCATTCTAATGTGTCTTTTGTTTTGAATTATGAAGAAATGTTTAGGTGGTCGGTTTGTGGTAAGCTGACAACACAAAATCCAAGGGAAAAAAGACAACTGACATCGAAGCTCTTACAAGAAGTCGTGAGACTCAGGGTCAGAGGGTTCAACAAGTGTCTACTGTGGTTGAGGAAAATAGAGTATTGAAACAGAAAATGACTGAAATGTGTCAAGCTTGGGCTAATGGCCAAGGACCGCCATTTTCTTCTCATGGTTTCCCAGAGTTCACACCCATCTCGACTACTGACATTCTGGTCTCATTGCTTGAGCGATCCTAACCACCTGGGTTCAGTCTCTATCCCAACTGTACGACTACAGCTGGAACTTCTGTTGCATGCTCTCAAAGTTTGCCATTGAAAACCAATTAGACAACAACTACTGTTATGCCCGTCTTCACCATCCCACAACAGATGGTGGTGCAGAAGAAAACTCATGAGTCACAATTTTCTACCCATCAAGAACAATACCACTCTTCTGAGTACCACTCGTACCTCTTTGATCTTCCTGCAAACATTGAGAAGCCTTCCCGAAAGATGGCATAGGAAGAAATGACCCAAAGAGTGAAAAGCTTAGAACAACAGTTGAAAACATGTAGGGGTTGGCAGGTCAGAAGAGTATTGCCTTCGAGGATCTATGTAGGTTCCCCGATGTCCACTTGCCACCTAGTTTCTAGACTCCCAAATTTGAAAAGTATGATGGACATGGAGACCCCATATCCCACCTGAAAAGGTATTGCAATCAACTAAGAGGTGCGCGAGGAAAGGAAAAATTACTGATAGCTTTTTTTGGGAAAGACTTACGGGGGTAGCTCTGAATGATTTATGGATCAAGACACCTCTTACTGGTTTGTCAGGGATGACATGGCCCGAGCCTTTATCAAAAAGTTCCAATACAACATTGATATCTCTCCAGACCGCAATTCCTTTTCAAACCTGAAGAAGAAACCAACTGAAAGTTTCAAGGAATATGTCATTAAGTGGAGAGAGCAAACGGCTAGAGTTAAGCCACCCATGGATAACCACGAGCTAATAACTGTCTTTCTTCAGGAGCAAGCGCCAGATTACTTTAAAGCATGATGTCCACAATTGGCAAATCCTTCTCGAAAGCAATCAAAATGGGAGAAATTGCCCTTAAGATAGGCAAAATTATAAGTCAAGCAGCTCTCAAAGCTGCAACTCAGGTTGTCCAAATTAAATCTGGTAATTTTAGTGTCACCAATGAGAAGGATGAAGAAATCATGATGACATCAGGGTCGAGAAGAGGTCCTAGGAGAACATCTCGAAGGTATGACCAGCCATGTTCTGTTTCTGACGATTCCCCTGAGCACTACTATCCACCTTAGAACCCACAATATTTCGTTGCTCCACCTCAGTATGTTGCCCAGTCACCAAAACACTCCAAAAGGCGAGCACCAACATCACAAAATCTCCACCATCCTCCAAGGATTTTTCAAGTGCCCTATAACCCACATCCAAGCCAGGGGTATAGAGGGGAACAAAGGTTGAAAGATAATTTTACACCAATAGGAGAGTCATATTGTAATGATCCGATCGGTTGTTTTGAGAGTTATCACCCCGATCCCCTAATAACTGTTTCCCCCATGTTTGTTTCTGCTTTTGGGACTTGCCAGAGTGATTAGTTGTAGAATTCGGAGAAGTTTGGGACACATAGTCCCTAAATATGAGTTTAAGCTTTAGAAATAGGACCGCAGTTGAAACTGCATGAAGACGGATCCGGAATGGAATTTCGTCGACTTCGTTAGCTCGGTTGAGTGATTTTGGGGTGAGGAGTGTGTCCGGAATGTGTTTTTGAGGTCTGTAGTAGATTTAGGCTTGAATTGGCGAAAGTTAGAATTTCGACGATTTCAGTCGATAGGTGAAATTTTTATATCAGGCTCGAACTAGGATTCCGGATATGGCTGTACGTCTGTAGTGTCAATTGTCACATGTGTGTCAAATTGGAGGTCATTCGGATTAGTTTCGACGTGTTTCAGCATCGTTTGTGGATTTATGAAAAATGCTAAGTTCTTAGGCTTGAATTCATGTATAATTCTTGTTTTTGGTGTTATGTGATGTGGTTTGAAGGCTCGACTAAGTTCAGATGAGTTATTAGGACTTGTTGGTAGGTTTGGTTGAGGTCTCGGGGGCATCGGGATTGTTTTGGATGCTTAACATAATATTTTTTGGACATAGGCTATTGCTGTAGTTTTTGGTGTCTGGTGTTCCGCTTATCTGAAGTGGGAACCGTAGGTGCGTACTCACACGTGCGGAAAGAGGAGAGCATATGCGAGTATTGAGAGTTGGATTGGGGTCGCAGGTGCGAGGAGGTTCCGCATCTGCGATGCCCGCAGAAGGCTCGCAAATGCGGAGACTGTGGGAGTTAGTGACTTCCGCAGGTGCGACTGGTTCGGCCGTAGGTGCAGGACGCGCAGGTGCGAGGAATGGTCGCAGTGAATGCACATCTCGGTTGAATTAAAAGACCAAAAATCGAGGGTTTTATCAATTTTTCATAATTTGAACTTGGGAGCTCAGGGATTGATGATGTTTGGAGAGCTTTTCACTTGGGTGTTGTGGGTAAGAATTAAAAGACCTAAAATCAAGGGTTTTAGATATTATTCATAATCCATGATTAATTTTATCATTTAATTTCGAAATTGGGGTGAAAATTTTGGAAAATTTGAGAAAGGTTCCTAGGCCGAGTTTTTGGGTTTTCATCGAGATTTTGGTATCGGATTTGAGTAACTTTGGTATGTTTATACTTGTGAGTGAGTGGGTGTTCGGAATTTGTAATTTTTACCCAAATCCGAGACGTGGGCCTGGGGAATTTTTTTGGGCAATTTTCCTAATTTCGCGTATTAGCTTCGAATTAATTAGTTAGATTAATTTCTTAAAGTTATATTTACATTATGCAATTGAATTGAATAGATTTGGGTCATTTGGAATCGGGTGCTCGTGCCAAGAACGTGATGTCGAGTTGAATTGAGAAGTCGAGGTAAGTGGCTTGCCTAACTCTGTGTTGGGGACTTCCCCTTAGGCTGTTTTTGACATAAATTGTTGTGTGGGTGCCGTGTACGTGAGGTGACGAGTACGTACACGGGCCATTCTTGCAAAAAAATCCATTTTTCCTTCGAAAATTAATAATTGTTTTTCTCCTATTACGTTGCTTCGATGTGTTAAACTGTTAATCTTAGATTAGGGAAGCATGCTTATATGTTTACATATTAAACTGCCTATTTGAAACTCTGTGTGTCACATTTAGTTAGTTTCCCTGCTTTCCTACATGTGATTATATCTCCCCCCCCCCCCTTGTACTACATAATCATTTGGAACTACGGGACGGTATCTCGGGAGATTTCACTTTGTAATACGTTGTGCTGAGCCGAGGGCTCTTTACTGTTATATTTTAGATTATTTTTTAATTGATTACTGTAGAAATTACTTATCTTTCGTAGTGTTTTAAATTGATTTATTTAGAAATCCAGTAAAGCCTTAACCTGACATCGTCACTACTTGACTGGCGCTTGGCACTTACCGGGTACCAAATATGGTGGTAGTCATGCCCTTTCCTACACATGTTTTTCGTGTGCAGATCTAGGTACGAGTTATCAGCTGTGTGGCTAGTTGCAGCTGTTGTTTTCAGGAGACCGCAAGGTATTTCTTCCGCGTCCGCAGAATCTTCCGACTCCCCTTCCATTCTATCTTATAGAGATATTTACTATGCGGTTTCCAATATTGTTTAGAGCTACAGTAGTATAGAAACTTTTGACTATATTGTTACAATCCGGGTCTTTGGGGTTTATATCTGTACATGCCGAGCGGCGGTGTTATGATTATTTAGATTTTACCTTTTCTGTCTTTACTTTATCGCATTTTAATTAAGTTCTTATTCGCAAATTTAGGTTTACCTAGTCGTAGATACTAGGTGCCTTCACGATACCTTTGGAGGGTAAATCGGATCCTGACAAGTTGGTATCAAAGCATCTAGGTTCATTGGAGTCACAAGTCACACGCCGGTTTATTAGAGTCTAGCGGATTGGTAGGGAGACGTCCGTATCTATCTTCGGGAGGCTATGTAACTGTTAAGAACAATCATATTCTTTGGATTTCCTTGTCATGCGAATTATTGACATCAAAATTCTAAAACTCTATTCTATTCTTTCTCACGTATGGCGACGACCCGTACTGGGAGGACCGACGATCAAGCACCCGAGCCCCCGACCAGAGACGCCAGAGGCAGAGGTAGGGATAGAGGACGAGCATGCGGTGCAGCCCGAGCACCGGCGAGAGCAGCGATAGAGGAGCCCACAGCAGCTCCAGCTGGAGGGCCGGCATAGGAGGTCCCTATTGCTGCTCCAGCCCTCTAAGAGACTTTGGCTCAGTTCATGAGCATATTCAGCATTCTGACTCAGGATGGGCTACTTCCGATAGTCCCAGCCACATCTCAGGTTGGGGGAGGGGCACAAACTCCCACAGCCCGCACTCCTGAGCAGAGGGTCCATGTGGAGCAGGACCCAAAGTACATTCCCATACCTCCAGTGGTTCCGGCTCAGCACGAGGCCAGGGTATCTTCTTCTGAGGCAGAGCAACTCAAACTTGAGAGGTACGAGAAGTACCACCCACCTACTTTCAGTGGACTAGCTTTAGATGACGCTCTGGGTTTTCTTGAGGAGTGTCATCATATTCTCCGCACTATGGGCATTGTGGAGACGAATGGGGTTTCTTTCACCGCTTTCCATCTGAGGGGAGAGGCATATCAGTGGTGGCATGCCTATAAGAAAGTAGTACTGATTTAGGATGACTCTATGAGAACCAGCATATTAAATGCATGATAGCCACAAATCAGAACTTCAAGAGGCCGAGTAGGGTAAAGATCATATAAACATTAGGGGCTCATATAGAGCATGGTCTAAATTAGCAGAATAAACATGATATAGGCAGAATAAGTGAAGAATCAGAAATGTTGATGAACAAAACAGAGTAGAATCACAGAAAATCGGAACCTAGAACAAATCTCTGGAAATAAACACATAATAGGTAGGAACAATCGAAATCAGAAACCCTAGAAAGAAAACATAGGGTAAAAATCACATAATCACAGAGTGTTCATGAGAAACAAACACATATGCAAATTAATCGAACATATACTCAAAGACGAATTCAGAATCACAGATTAAAAACCAAGAAACTTAGGGCTTTAGCATAATAATTTAGATAAAAATAGAGAAACTCAGATAGACGTTTAAACATGATGAAAACCATAGCATAACATTGAAAATCAGATGGGAAACCATTTTTGAGAAGGGGTTAAGAACCCTAATTTGAAGATGAAGAGTCGTTTTGAAAAAAATCGGAAAATCTTTTAAGGAAACCACAAAATAACCCATAACATGCTCAAATCTATTACATATCTAAGAAAATCAAGAGCTGACAGTTAGGGTTTCATAGAGATAACCCAAAGAGAAAGAGAACCGACCTAGAAGCCACAAGTTCTAGTCGGAGATGGTAGAGTCTTACTCGGACGACCATGAATTGCCTGAGAATGTCATGAAAACCCATGGGAGGTGAGTAAACCATTTTCTGGTTCCCTTGAAGACCTCAAGGTAGCAATACTCGGCGTAGGAAGAGAACCACGAGGCTGGGAGGGTGGTGAGACCACCATAGTCACCGGCAAGTTGACAACCAGTGAGAGGAGCTAGGTTTAGCAAAGAGAGTTTTGAGAGAGATGAGACATATAGCGGCGGAGAGATGAGAGGGAAATGAGAGGGGGAAGGGGTAGTCTATTAGGATTAATTAAGGAAAGAGTTAATCTGGGTCGTTGATCAAAATTGATCAACGGTCCAGATTAAACACGGGATTGGGTCGGGTGAATAGGGTATTGGGTATGGGGTATTTGGGCCTCTTTTAATTTGATTGGGGTCAGATATAATTTGGCTATAATTGAAATGAAAGTGGTTGTTTGTTATATACCCAATTAAATTAAATAAGAATATTTATAAACTAGCTAATAATTATACAAAAATAAATTTCATGCATAGAAAAATGGTTAAAAATGATTACTTAGTATTTGAAATATAAATAATTAATTTCTGGATAAAAATAGCATAAAATCATATGATTGTTCTATAATTATAAAGTTATTGCAATTTTAGCCAGAAGGTGCCAATTTGGCTGATTGTGAAATAATTTGGCCTCAATAGGACCCTAAATAATTAATGAAACCAAGAAATGCTTTATAAATTAGTTGTGTTGCAATTTTAAAATCATTTACTGAAAATAAAATGCTGGATAAATTAATAAAAATATAGGAAAATTAAGAAAAAATATCAACTGCTATTGATACATGATTTTTGAAGCTATATATGCAATTTTAAAATATTTTTAGAAAAAATTGGGTATCAACAGCTGCCCCTCTTTACCTGGAAAGGATGAAAGGGTTTGTCGGGTAAAGACATGATGGCCAATTTTGACTGAGCGAAACGGTTCGAGAGATTGAGGCCGTACCTTGGTTTTTGAGCTTCCTACATATTCCCGATTCTACCGGAATCCGGCCGTATGTAGTTCTAGATCCATCAACGCAGTATTCCGGTGAAGTTATTACAAGAACGGACGAAACATCTAGGGCTGGATGAGTGAATGGTTTACAGTAATTGTTTTGTTTGATATGGCTGGGAGAACTGGAGCAGGATCGCTCCAGCTGGGATAGCCGTCGCTCGCCGGGTTACCTGCAAGCAAAAGCAATACAAGCGTATACCGTGCATAAATTTAAACCTGATGCAAGTTCTCGTTGGACTATGAATGTTGTCTTCGGACGGTTAAGAATGACGTCCTCAGACCATGACGTCCTGGGCCATGAATTATTTGATGAGAGATTCGCAGGCCATGGAATGATGTTCTCGGGCCATGAATATGGTGCCTTCGAACCATGACGCCTTTGAATAATGATATGCAATATTGACGGATTCTTGGGCCATGACATGGTGTTCTCGGGCCATGAAGATGGTGCCTCCGAACTATGACGCCTTTGGACAAGTTGGTGATATTTGAGCCCATGAGATGCAATAGTATGATGTTGACAAGACAGATCTTAGTCTTGCGAGTTGAAGGGCAGAGCATAGCCCGAAAGATAAGCGAAGTAAATAATGCTTGAGAGACATCGCTTAGTCTCGGTGAAAAGTAAATTGGAGGCAGAGCTTAGCCTCATGCAGGGTAGGAAGGCAGAGCTTAGCTTTATGCATAGGAAAGGCTGAAAGTTAGCCTTATGCAAATTGAGGTAGAGCTTAACCTCATGAAGAATGGAGACAGAGCTTAGTCTCATGCAGATGGAAGGCGGGGCTTAACCTTATGCATATGGAAGGCAGAAGATTAGCCTTATGCAAGGGAAGGCAGAAAGTTAGCCTTGTGTAGAAGATTAAATAATAAATGACAGTAGAATTTCATAGTTGGTAGTAGATTGTGGTATTGTGATTGTTGTGAGAATTGTGACTGCGGAACATGTTATCCTTTGTGCTGATAGCAAATGTCGGCGAGTGCAATGGTTTTTATGACTTTGAACAGGTTCATTCTTTGTGCGGACAGTGAACTTTGGCAATTGCAACCGTGTTGAAATTTTTGACTTCTCTGCGTGTTTATTCTTTGTTCCTGCGTCCAAAGAAAAGTCGTGTGTTCTGTAAATGGAGAGGTTGATTCGTATTCTTGCCGTCTTTTCTCGACTCGTTCTACTTGGTCGGATGATCATGTTCATATCATCGCGGTAGCATTCACTAAACAGAGCTATATTTTAAAAATATGCATGCTTTGTAAAGATATAGTGTGAGATATATTTTCAAGAAATTTAGATGAACCGACGACCGTGACACGGTCCAAGACATTGCAACTTTTCATGCTACGGAATTTTGAGGGTCATCCTCAAAATTCAGCCCCAGTTAGATGGGTTGAAGACTCTGACTGTTGCGCCTTCTGCGATTGGCTGAACTTGCTTCGGAATTTTGAGGGTCCTCCTCAAAATTCTGCCACAGTTTCCAATGGCGGGGAAAAGTGAATTTTTATGATTTGTGACTGAACCCATAGGGTTGCCTACGTATCCCCTCTTAAACAGGAATAGGGTCAGACGTAGTTCAGTTTACATCATTTGGGAAAAGCATAAGGGATTACACATAATAGTGTTTGACTGCATCTGAATTGATTGGCTTTGGCCAGACTTCTCTGTCCATTTCTGCAAGTATAAGTGCTCCTCCTGTCAATACTCGGTGAAACATGTATGGACTTTGCCAGTTGGGAGAGAATTTCCCTTTGGCTTCCTCTTGATGTGGAAAGATTTTCTTCAACACCAGCTGCCACGGTGTGAACTGTCTCGACTTGACTCTTTTGTTGAACGCTTTGGTCATTCTATTCTGATAAAGTTTCCCATGGCATACTGCATTCATTCTTTTCCCTTCTATGAGGGCCATTAGCTCATGACGACTATTCACCCATTTCGCATCACTGAGCTCAGCTTCTTGTATGATTCTAAAGGAAGGAATCTCCACTTCGGCGGGAATAACAGCTTCCGTACCGTAAACCAACAAGTAAGGAGTTGCCCCAGTTGATGTACGGACTGTGGTGCGGTAGCCCCTGCAAAGCAAATGATAACTTTCCTTGCAACTGTTTGTGCTTTTCTATCATCTTCCTCAATATCTTTTTGATGTTCTTGTTGGCGGCTTCGACAACTCTATTCATCTAAGGTTTATGGGTTGTAGAATTCTTGTGCTTGATTTTGAAAATCTCGCACATGGATTTCATCTGATCGCTGTTGAGATTGGAACCGTTGTTAGTGATAATTGACTCTAGAACTCCAAACCAACAAATAATACGGTCGCGGACAAAATCTGCCATGACTACTTTGTAAGATGCTGCTTCGACCTATTTAGTGAAATAATCAATTGCTACCAAGATGAACCTGTGTCCATTGGAGGCAGTAGGCTCGATTGGTCCAATGACGTCCATTTCCCAGGCGCCGAACGACCAAGGTGAGCTTGTTGCATTGATCTCATTTGGGGGTACCTTTATCATATCTGCATGTACTTGACAGCAGTAGCATTTCCGGACATACTGGATGCAGTATATTTTCGTGGTCATCCAGAAGTAATCGGCCCTGAGTATCTTCTTAGCCAAGACAAAACCATTCATATGTGGGCTGCAGGTCCCAATATGTATCTCTCCTAGTAGTTTATAAGCGTCCTTTGCGTCGACACATCTCAGTAATCCTAAATCAGGAGTTCTCCTGTACAAGGTTCCTCCGCTGTGAAAGAAATAGTTGGACAACCTCCGAAGCATACGTTTCTAGGTGTGATTTGCAAGCTCTAGGTACTCTCCTTTTGGAAAATACTCCTTGATGTCGTCGAACCATGGTTTTCCTTCTGCTTCCTCTTCAACATGGGCACAAAAGGCCGGATGGTTATCTTCATTGGAATAGGGTCGATGAAGTTCTTATTTGGGTGCTGTATCATGGATGATAGAGTGGCCAATGCATCGACGAACGCGTTCTGAATTCTAGGGACGTACCAAAATTCTGTCTTCGTGAACCTCTTTCTCAATTCCTTCACATGGTGCAGATACGACAATATCTTGGAATTCTTAGTAGCCCATACTCCTTGTACTTGGTGTATTAGCAAATATGAGTCACCAATTAGTAGCAGCTCTAAACATTCATATCAATGTCCATGTTGATCCCTAAGATGAACGCTTCATATTCTGCCATATTGTTGGTGCAGGGGAATCTGAGTTTAGCAGATACCGAATAATGTTGACCGGTTTCTGATACCAGGACAACTCCAATACCGACTCCTTTGAAATTTGCCTCTCCCTCGAAGAACATTCTCCAACTGTCATAGGATTCTGCAATACCTTCTCCTATGAATGACACCTCTTCATCAGAAAAATATGTTTTCAGGGGTTCGTATTCTCCATCCACAGGGTTCTCAGCAAGATGGTCTGCCAACGCTTGTCCTTTGACCGCTTTCTACGTCACATAGATAATGTCGAATTAACTTAACAGGATTTTCCACTTGGCTAACTTGTCAGTGGGCATGGGCTTCTGAAAGATGTACTTCAAGGGATCCATCCTCGATATAAGGTATGTGGTGTAGGCACAGAAGTAATGCCTTATCTTTTGTGCTACCCAGGTTAGAGCACAACAAGTGCATTCCAGTAGAGAATATCGTGCCCCGTATGGAGTGAACTTCTTACTCAAATAATAAATAGCCTGCTCTTTTCTTCCTGTCTCGTCGTGCTGCCCCAGAACACAGTCGAAAGCTCCATCTAATACCATGAGGTAGAGTAGCAAAGGTCTACCTGGCTCTGGCGGTACCAAGACTAGCGGTGTTGACAAGTACTCCTTAATTCTGTCAAACGCCTTTTGACAATCCTCGGTTCATTTGGTCGCAGCAGCTTTCTTCAACATCTTGAAGATTGGTTCAGATATGACCGCGGACTGTGCTATGAGCCGACTGATGTAGTTAAGGCGTCCCAAAAAAGTCATCAAATCTTTCTTGTTCGTTGGCGGTGGTAATTCTTGGATGGCTTTAACCTTTGATGGATCCAATTCTATCCCTCGGCGGCTGACGATGAACCCAAGCAATATTCCAGCGGGAATCTCAAATGCGCACTTCGCGGGGTTTAATTTCAAGTTATATTTTCGCAAACTGTTGAGGAACTTCCTCATATCTGCTACGTGGTCAGTGGCTTTCTTGGACTTGATAATGACATCATCCACATACGCCTCGATCTGTTTGTGTATCATATCGTGGAAGATAGTAGTCATAGCCCCATGTAGGTGGCCCCAGCATTCTTTAGGCCGAATGGCATCATCTTATAATAGTGGATCACCCACGGCGTAATGAAAGCCATTTTCTCAGCGTCTTCCTCGTCCATCCATATCTGGTCATAAACAGCGAAACAATCTACGAACGACTGAAGTTCATGCTTGACGCAATTGTCAATCAAGATGTGTATGTTCAGAAGAGGGAAATCATCCTTCGGACTAGCCCGATTGAGATCCTGGTAGTTGACACAAACCCTGACCTTTCCATCCTTCTTAGGCACTGGCACAATGTTGGCTAACCATGTTGGATACTCAACTACCCTGAGAACCTTGGCGTTGATTTTCTTGGTAATTTCCTCCTTGATTTTCAAACTCATGTCTGGCTTGAGCTTTCTGAGCTTTTGCTTTACCAGCGGGCACATTGGATTGGTTGGTAATTTATGAGCCACAATGGATGTACTCAGACCAGTCATGTCATCGTACGACCATGCAAATATATCTTCATATTCTTTCAAGAACTGTGTATATTCCTCTTTCTCTGATGGTGACAAATGAATGCTGATGCGGGTTTCTTTGACAATTTTTGAATCTCCCAGGTTGACGACCTCAGTCTCGCCAAGTTGGACTTAGGTATGTTCTCAAAATTCTCAACCTCCTTGAATGTTTCATCAGGTATACTATCATCTTTTACTTTTGAATCACTGTCCTTTTATTGCGTTGTCTCATTGCATGTCACAGTCATTGGTTCATCAAGATAGGAAATGGTAATGCTGTATAGATAAAGTAATTAGAGAAAAAATGATAATAATAAATATTGAATCATAAAAACAAAAAAGTGTTTTTTGATAATTGAACAAATGTATTATAACACTGAAGATCTTATTGTAGAAATGAAAAATGCAAAAATAAAATCATTTAGCAAACGAAAAATAAACAATGCTTGTTCAGCCTAGCTACCCCGGGACTCGTCTGGCACTGGATGTTCTGACAGTCCAGTTCTTAAGGAATGACACTTTGCTCATGACTTGGATGGAAGGGCCTTCATCCTCCTCCTCCTCCTCAACAACGATGCAACAATCCATATCATCGTCCTCTAAGAATAGATCCTTCAAGGCAGCCAGTGCTTCTTCTTCTTCTGACCCCAATATGATACCAGCCTGCTGAAAGGTATGCTCTAGATGCAGTATCGGTTGTTCTAATGGGTAATAGGGACCGGGCCATGGTGGCGACCAGTTCTTGTACTCTTGCCACATATACTTGTATCCCAAACCAAAAGTGGTGCCATGGTGCTTCAGCTGTATTGGCTTGGAAATCCCCTGAAGATTCTTACCGAGTCCTCTGGCAGGCTCATACCCACTCCAGTTCAGTATGCTTGCGATCTTACTGTCCCACCACTTGTCTTTGTCTATTGCGTTGACTCGTTCAATATGGTGGTAGGTTTCTCCACCCAGCTTTCTTCTACCTTCAACCACCGGGATGGTTTGGCGACTATATATAGGATTGCTTCCGTCCCCATGTATGATCACTTCCTGGTGGTTCCATTCAAATTTTACTGCCTGATGCAATGTCGATACCACGTCTCCAGCGGCATGTATCCATGGCCGTCCTAATAACAGGTTGTAGGACGCTAATATGTCTATCATCTGAAAATCAACTACGAACCACGTAGGTCCCATTTGCAAACAAAAACTGATCTCACCGATGGTGGACCTTTGAGAACCATCGAAATCCTTCACATTCATACACCCTTCTCTTACCTCATACAATCCCTTGCCCAATTTCTTAAGTGTCGTCAATAGACAGATGTTGAGGCTGGATCCCCCGTCAATCAGGATCCTGGTGATGAAGTAGTCCTCACATTGCACAGTGATGTGTAGTTCTTTGTTATGACTTAACCCTTCAGGTGGAAATTCATCCTCATGGAAGGTGATCTTATGACTTTCCAGCACTTGACCTACCATGTTGGCTATTTCCCCACTAGTAATGTTATTTGGCACATATGCTTCGTTCAACACTTTCATCAAAGCATTTCTGTGTGTTTCTGAATTATGGGATGGGGTTTTGTTCAACTGATCAATGACTGAGTATTCTTTGGCCTGAACCTTCCTCCAGAGGTCATCTGGGCCTGTCTCAATAATGGGTGGCCTGTTGGAAGCTTGTTTGCTGGACTCTGTCAAGTGTTCAGTGTATAGACCCTGCCAGTCCTTGTCATTCCCTATGCAACAGTAGCTTCTTCTATCTAGATTTTGCCTTTCCTTCTTGCCTCAACTACATAATCCCATGGTATATCATTGGTGTAAAAGGGTGGTGTGGTTGACACCCCACTGTGATTGGTGCATCTACTTTCACTTCGAATTGAACAGGTGGCATAACTTCAACCTCGAATGGCACAGGTGCATCTGCAGGTGGTGCCGCTTCAAACTCAAATGGGATTGACGTTGTTACCTCAACATCTGCTGATGGTTAAATCTATACTATGATAGGATTAAGATTTACTGCCGGCTTCTTTGGGTCATCACCTTATATGATCAATCCGATCGACCCCTCTGGGTCTCAATCTTCTTCTATCTCAATCATGTTGACACCTCCACCCTTGTGGTCCGGAAGCGGATTGTTGCGGACATTGGGAGCAGATTCCTTTGCTAGAATGACCTTATTGTCAATCAAAGATTGTATCTTATCTTTCAGTGAGCGGCATTCATCGATCGTGTGTCCCTTCATACCGGAATGGTATGCACATGTTTTATTTGGATTAACCCACTGAGAGGGATTCTCAAGGGTTACAGCAGGAATAAAAGTGACACAACCAACAACTTTCAGCCTTTCATATAGCTGGTCAATAGGTTCAGCGATGGCGGTGTATTGTTTAAGAGGCCTGCGATCAAAGTTGGGTCGAGGTCTCGAGAAGTTTTGGCGAGCCGGGGGTGATTGGTAGTGAGATGGTTGAGAGTTGTAGGTATGGTAAACAGGAGCTGGTTGGGAATATCTGGGAGATTTTGGCTGATAAGTAGGTGGGGGAGATGGCTAATATGTTGGTGGAGGCGCTGACTGGTATGTGGGCAAGGTTGCTTGGTATGTTGGTGCTGGTTGATATGTGAGTGGGGGTGTTTGGTAGGTTTGGTATTTCGGTGGGGATTTAGTCCTCTGTGCAACCATTACAGCTCCCACATCTTTTTTCTTGGACACACGTCCAGATTGCAGGGCCTTGTTCGTAGCCTGCAACGCTTCAATGGTAACCATTCCTCTTTTGATCCCTTCCTCAATTCTCTCACCCAACTAGATAATGTCAGAGAATTTGTGGTTTTCAATTACCATCATCCGCTCATAATATTGTGGGTCTTGTGATCGGACAAAGAATTTGTTCATCTATTCTTCGTTTAGGGCGTGCCTGACCTTAGCTGCTTTAAACCTCCAGCGAGTAGCATACTCAAGAAACATTTTCGCGGGTTTCTTCTTAAGATTCTAAATGTAGAACACACCCGGAGCATTCTCTGTATTGTACCTGAACCGGTCCATGAAGTCTGATGCCATGTTCACCCAATTGGACCACTTCTTAGGATCCTGGCTGATATACCAAGTTAGAGCATTCTCTGTTAGGCTCCTCATAAACAGCTTCATGCGAATCTTCTCATCTTTTCTCACTCCAACAAATTTATCACAATAGGTCCTCAGATGGACCCTCAGATCACCTGTACCGTCGAACATCTCGAACTTAGGAGGTTTGTAGCCCTCGGGTAGTTCGACATCGGGTTGTATACAAGGATCTTGATAGTTCAGCCCTTCGACGCCTTTGCTTCCCTCAACACCTTGCACTAAGCTAGTCAGCTTCTTAAGTTCTTCAGCCAAATTCTTGATAAGCAAATCCTTCTCACTGGATTCAGGTGTGTATGAAAAGGGTTGGGTGGAGTGTGGAAGAGTCTCCACGTAGATGGGATTGTTGTGATGGGTTGGTGCTGGGTGTAAAGGTGGTCGTTTGTGGAGTTTTGTGGTTGGGGGACGAGTAGTGGGGTATTTCTTGGAGTGTCACAAACATTGTATTGTGGTGGAATAGTCGGATCTTCTGGTGGAGTTGTGTGGTGATGAGTGATGGGAGGATTCTATTTGTTTGGGGTATTTTGAGGAAGTACGGGATTTTGGATGTTTGGATGGTTGACATCTGGAACACTGAGTGTGAAAGATAAATTTGCTAAATTTCGGACATGCTCAAGCTCCCCTTGGAGTTTCAACAACCTTTGCTCGAGTTGTGTCATAGCCTCGTTCTGAACCTGAATACCCTGGCCGTCAGCAGCTTCTGTTCGTTCAAATGTCGTTGTGTTGTCTTTCCCAATATTGCTCGAATCTTCCATTTTTCCTTTACCTTTGCTCTTTCCCTTAGGTGGACTAGGAGGAGGATAAGGTGGAGGGCCCCTGGATCTTGTATAATATAATGATGATGCCAGAATTTACGAACTAACCTTTGGGGAGGGGAATAATCAAAAGAAAGAAAAAAAACAAAAACAAAAGGTAGCCAAAGTCAGAGAGGATTATGAAAAGTACTGCAGTATTTAAACACGTATTGCGAGAATGTAAAGCGTGTCCTTGTTTGGGAGCCTCGTTGTGCCCGAGATAGGCCTAACGACAAATTGATTATGAGAACTTGGATGCCAAAATGCTTCATTTCATTAATGTAAAGATAGACGAATCCAAAATGATAATAAGCAAGAAATAAAGTCACTAATGGACATTGGCCTTATTGCATAGATAAAACGAAAAAGGAAATCCTATCCTACTTGGTCATAGAAGGACCTTCCCTAGATTCGACATCTTTGATTCCATCGAACAGGTTCCCCAGCTCGCGTAGTCCTTGAAGCAGGTATGCTTTAGCCAGATGTCCACCTTCATTCCCCTCAGCTTTTTGACAGTCTTCAACCATCTTGATGATCTTACCTTCCAGCTCGACTATGCCTTACTCCAAGTATTCCAGCTTCTTGTTGGGGCGGACGGTCATGTCTTTCCATTCTTCAATCAGTCTCTTGTTGGTTTCATGTATCTCACGGTGCTCACTTTCGCACTTATGAATCCTTTTGCGCAGCCGATTGTACTTGACCTGAGCCTCGACACTCTCATCTATGATTCTGTGACCTCGGCCGGTCCCTAGCCTGATTAACTCATCCAAGTTGTCTCCAAACCATCCCGAGTAGAATGGTGCGCAGCCTGCATGATACCTGTCTGGTTCAATTGTGTTCTTTTCCATTATGATCTTGCAGTGCCACATATGTTGGGCTTGGCACTTGTAGGGTATGTCATCATCTTGAAAGTCATCTCGGAAATGGCTCATCTTGTCGACCCTTGGTACAATTTGCTTTCTTCCTTCTTGTCTCATAACCCGGAGAGGAACGTAAGGATATATTCCTCTCAGCCCGATTAGCACCAGGTGTGGTGAATCCCTGGACCTGGCGATGAATTCGTCTATTGGAAACCACTCGAACATCCACTGTATCTGTTCTTCAGTTAGATTATCAAAGAACTCTACCCATTCTTTGGCAGTCTCTGGTTGAGCAAACCTATCGGGAATGTATGTTCCACGCCCTTCGCAGAAATTGTTGCTGGTATTCCCTTTTGGAGATGTTCTAAAAGCCACAGTTGTAGTAATAGATTGCAACCTTCGATGTTCTTAGCTCCTCTTTGACAGCGTTCTAAGGCTCGATAAATGTCCGAGACGATCATAGGGATGATGTTAAAGGCTTGCACGTCAATTCTTTCCATCCAGTTCTTGGTTACCCTGGCTAACCTAGTGTGAATCCTTTCCTTCTTTGTTGGAAACACGATCAATCCCAGGAAGCAAATAATGAAGGAAAATACCCTACGGTGAATATGTCCAAAGGATGTAATAGCAAATTCATCATGGTAGGTACGGTATGATTTGCTGTGACCGTACCTTTCATATAAGTACTCGAATGTTATGTATGACTGCTTCAAGCAATCTAACTCAGCGTTCTTCTTTAGACCAATCATTTTAAGAAAACCCTTGCCTGTGCGGTTCTCAGACACCAATAGACCAGGGGTTTCCCATACTAAGCCAATTGGTCCTCCAATTTCCTCTAGCAACGGTGTCATCTCAATGTCCCCAAAGTGGAAGACGGCTTTTTTGCTATCCCAGAATAGCGTGGCAGCCGCGATTAACAGGTTGTTTGGTTGGATGTCTAGGAGAGACAGTAAGTTACCCAAGTATTTCTTGACAAGTTTCTTATCGCTAGAGTGAAGATCCTCCCACCAGTTCAGGAGCTTTGGGTGGATATTGCTGACCATGCCAAATCTAGGGACTTTGTGGCTCATATTTCTACAAGACAAACATAGTCAGGCCCTTACCCCCACCAAATTCGACTATTTACACATTACGATTAGCATACAAGCATTTAGTTCTCCATATAAATGCACAGAACATGATGTTGCTCGTTGGGATCATGAAAACCCGGTGGACTTTGGACAAGGCTGTCTTAAAGGGTTATTGTGCGGACAAGACACCAACCCAGATAGGTTTGACCATGATGCATGGACAATATAACAGAATGAGGTTTCTAAGGGGTTTTAGACTGGTACCCTTGAGCGAATAACTCAAGGGAGAAGGCACGAAACCGTCGACTGCACCGCTGATCGACTAATTTTACCGCAAATAAGCCTTTCCGAATTTAACAGTGATATAAAATAGGAAGGGCGCAACCACTCATCAAGCGTTGCTATAGGAATTGTATTTGCACGAGTGAAGTACGATGTTGAGCCTGATTATGCAATAAATAACCGATAAAGGCATGTGGTCATGTATTTGCACGTTGTGAAAGAGGTAAATACAACAGTTGTAATTGAAAGCGATTACAAAGGAAGACAAGGAAACATGTTAGTTTGCTTTTGAGAAAGGTCAAATACTTGAAGGAAATAAACAGTTAATTTCACATAAAGGGGAAAGGGGAATGAATGCAAACATTAACACAGTAAAGGTCTAAGTTCACGAAGTTGTTTGAGAATGGTAAAAGCCTTGAATCCCCAGTAGAGTCGCCATGTTGTCGCGCCCCCTTTCTAACTTCTCCTTTCGGATTGGTCGGGGTTCTTGACATTATTGGGACAACTCATTTCCTTTTGGGAAAGGGGTATGCAAGGAATCAGAGAGTTGCCACCTAACGGATTAAGGTGCGTTAGGGCACCTACTAAGGGTCATTTACAAACATGGATTTGGATAACCAGAGATAGGGTAAGGGCTTGAAATTACTCCAAGGGGAAGGTGTTAGGAACCCCTCAGAGTCCACAATTGTGGTTCCTGGCCAAACAACTTTGTGATTTTAGGCAAGTGGAAAATAAGCAATTATAGTTTAAACAAGTGAGGGTTTTTAAAGAGTTCGCAGTCTAAGCACACATGTGAGAGCACCTTTGAAAAGATTAAAGCCTAAGGATATGTATAAGTTTTTTTGAAAGATTTATAGTCTAAACACATATGTAAAAGAATTTGGGGGGGGGGGGGGGGGGGGGGGAGTCCTAGGTTATTTATCCTATAGGATCACATAGGTACAATGCCCGATAATCACTCCTCAGAAGAGGTGCCACACGTGGAATTAGCGCACTGGTCATCATATCCATATCTACCGTTTCCCACTCCTTAGCGGTTATTTAAGCAAATTTTAATTGACGACCTCTATTGCGTGCTGTTACCCGTCCCTTCTTAATGGTCCCGGAGGAATTTAGGACCTCTACCTATAGGAAGTTCTAGACAGACCTCAATGGTTTAAAGGAGAAAATACTAAGGCGGCAAGCAATAACACATAGGACTGCAGCAAATAAAGCAGGAAGGAGCAAATAGGAGGCTCAAGTTTACCTCTGTAGATAATGCATGTAAACAGCACGACTCAGACACAAATAAAGGCAATATTGTTAATCAGGATCCTAAGACATGATGTCTAGGTGAGTATCAGGACACAAGAGGCATGCTGACTTAGTTTTATGACTTCAGAAGGAGAGCCCTAATCAGTTTGCCCACTGATTTAAACTTGTTAAACATTAAGCAGCAAACACTAAGAGAGGCAGTTTAATTTTATAAGGACTAATTACCTAAGGCTTGCCTAGGTGTGGGATAATGTGCGATTATTAACAGGATTATTAAAAAAAATGGTTATAGATTATATTTCTCACGACCCGAATTTACCCTCCGAACGGTCTCGTGACGGCACCTAATCTCTACGACTAGGTAAGCCTAAATTGCGGAAAAATAAGACAAATGATAACAGTAACGGTGAAGTAATACTATAAAATTTAGCCGCTCGGCATCTACAACTCTTACTTTCCCAAAACCCGGAATGTCATCAAGTCACAAGCTTATAGTACTATAGCTCTATACAACGGAATAAGGAAATTGTTTATATGTCTATCTCCTATGCCTATAGTAGAGTAGATGGGGACACGTGAGATTCTGCGGACGCAAAATAATTACCTCGCGGTCTCCTGAGCAAGTGCTGTACTACTCCTAGCCAAAGCGCTGCGTATCGGTACCTGGATCTGCACATGGGGAAAACATGCGCAGGGAAGGGCGTGAGTACTCCACATTCGGTACTCCGTAAGTGCCAAGCCTAACCCCAGTCAAGTAGTGACGAGGTCAGGTTAAGGCTCTACTGAGTTTGAAAATAAGACAGTTATAAGTTTGAACAATTACATATAAATAGCTAAAATAAGCAGAATTTAAGGAAAACTGGAAGAAATAATAAAGAAAAGCCCTCGACTCAGCACGGCATATATCTCAACAGCAACTATGCAATGTAGTACAGGGGGAAAGCTCCCGGATCTCTGTCTGTAGTCCCAATTAAAACATGCTATGCAGTATAGGGGGAAAACTCCCGGATCTCGATTCGTAGTCCCAATTTAAATATGCTATGCAGTACATGGGGAAAGCTCCCGGATCTCTGTCTGTAGTCCCAATTAAAACATGCTATGCAGTATAGGGGGAAAACTCCCGGATCTCGATTCGTAGTCCCAATTTAAATATGCTATGCAGTACATGGGGAAAGCTCCCGGATCTCAGTCCGTAGTCCAAATTCAAATATGAGATGTAGAATTCTATTGGATACGGCTTAATTAAACAATTCAAGAAAACAATAGGCAAGATAAGGTAAACTACCTAAGCATGGTGCAATTAGTAGGAAATAAGAGGAATTCAAGTAAGGACGGGTAGGCATGCTTATTCCTACGCTAACTACTCAGTTATGACATAAAGCAGTAATATAGGAATGAAAATGAGTTATGTCATGGAAGGAAAAGTGGAATTTTAGCAACAATGACCTGTGTACACACTCGTCACCTCACGTACACGGCGTCCACATAACACAATCATTGTAAAAATACCTAAGGGAAATCCCCAACACAGAGTTAGGCAAGCCACTTACCTTAACTGTGCTAATCAACTCAATACCACGCTCTTGCCACGAGTAACCGACTCTGGGTGGCCCAAATCTATTCAATTCAATTGCATAATGTAAATATCACTTAAAGGGAATTTCTAAGCTAATACGCAAAATTATGAAATTCGCCCAAAAAGTCCCCCGGGCCCACATCTCAGAATCGGGTAAAAAGTTTATTTCCCGAACACCAATTCGCTCACGAAACCAATCGATTTTGGAGTTATGAATTTCTAACCTGCAGAGAGTCTATCGCAGGTGCAGAAGTCACTTAAGCAGGCTGGGGCCGCACATGCGGTCAGTTGGTTGCATCTATGGTCCTGCACCTACGGAACCCAGACCGTACCTACGGAACCCAGACCGCACCTGCGGGAAAACCATCGCAAGTGCGAGACACCAGAACCATCAATGGTTCAGCTGTTCTCAAGGTTTCAAATTCACCCGTTGGGCATCCGAAACAACCTAGAGGCTCCTGGGACCTCAACCAAACCTACCAACTGACCTTTACACCTCGTTCAAACTTGATCGAGCCTTAAAAATACATCTCATAACATCAAAATCATCAATTATGCATAGATTCAGCCTAAGAACTTATGAAATTTCTAGAATTCACATCTGATGCCAAAACACGTCAAAACACATCCGAATGACCTCAAATTTTGCACACATGTCATAAATGAAATTACGGACCAGATGTCGCTCTTAGAATTCCATTCCGAGTCCAATATCAAAATCTCACATATCGGCCAAAATCGCTGAAATTCCAACTTTCGCCAAATCAAGCCTAACCTACAACCGACCTAAAAAACACATTACGAACACGCTCCTAACCCTGAAATCACCCAACGGAGCTAACCGAGTCGACGAAATTCCATTTCAAATCCGTCTTCACACAGTTCTAGCTATGACCCAATTTCTAAAGCTAAATTCCATATTTATGGACTAATTGTCCAAAATCACTCCGGATTTCACCACTCAACGCTCCGACAAGTTCCAATAACATAAATAGACATGGGAGAAGCAGTTATTACGGGATCGGGGCTCTAACTCTTGAAACGACCGGCCGGGTCGATACATTCTCCCCCTCTTAAGAAAATCATTCGTCCTTGAACGAGTATAGAAACATACCTGAAGCTATGAAAAGATGAGGATACTGACTCCGCATATCCTGCTCGGCCTCCCAAGTCTCCTCCTTGACCGGATGGCCCCTCCACTGAACCTTGACTGAGGCAATATTCTTCGATCTGAGCTTCCTGACCTACCTGTCTAATATAGCCATAGGCTCCTCAACATATGATAGATCCTTGTCCAACTGGAGTGAGATGAAATCCAAATCATGAGTCGGATCACCGTGATACTTCCGTAGCATGGAAACGTGGAATACCGGATGAACTCCTGCTAGGTTGGGAGGCAGGGCCAACTCATAAGCAACCTCCCCAACCCGTTGCAACACCTCAAAAGGGCCAATGAACCTCGGACTCAGCTTAACCTTCTTCCCGAATATCATGACGCCCTTCATAGGCGATACCCGAAGCAAAACCCGATCACTAGTAATAAATGCCAAGTCACGAGCCTTCGGGTCCGCATAACTGTTCTTCCTGGACTGAGCTGTGCGATGTCTCTCGATCACCTTCACCTTGTCCAGGGCATCCTAAACCAAGTCTGTACCCAACAATCGGGCCTAGCCCAGCTCAAACCATCCTAATGGAGACCTACACCGCCTACCATACAAAGCCTCATACGGCGCCATATGAATGTTGGACTGGTAGTTGTTATTATAAGCAAACTCTGCAAGAGGCAAGTATCGATCCCATGACCCTCCAAAATCCACCACACAGGCACGGAGCATATCCTCAAGAATCTGAATCGTGCGCTCGGATTGACCGTCCGTCTGAGGGTGAAATGTTGTGCTGAGATCTATCTGGGTACCCAACTCACTATGTAAATCTCTCCAGAAGTGTGAGGTGAACTGAGGACCTCGATACGATATAATGGACGCCGGTACACCGTGCAACCAGACAATCTCTCGAATGTAGATCTAGGCCAATCTCTCAGAAGAATATGTAGTCAACACTGGAATGAAATGGGCTGATTTGGTCAGCCGTTCCACTATCACCCAAATAGCATCTTGCTTCCCCAAGGTCTGAGGAAGTCTAACCACAAATTCCATTGTGATCCGCTACCACTTCCACTCGGGAAGCTTAATTTGCTGAAGTAATCCTCCCGATCTCTAATGCTCACATTTGACTTGCTGACAATTGAGACACTTGGCTACAAACTCTGTTATATCCTTCTTCATCCTTCACCATCAATAGTGATGTCTCAGATCCTGGTACATCTTCGCGGTACCGGAATGGATGGAACACCGCGAGCTATGGGCCTCCTCAAGAATCAACTCCCGAAGCCCATCTACGTTGGGCACACAAATAAGGCCCTGTATCCTCATCACACCATCATCAACTATGGTCACATCCCTAACATCACCCTACTGAATTCTATCCTGAAGAGCCCGAAGGTTGGGATCATCATATTGGCGCTCCCAAATGCGGTCATAAAGAGAATAACGAGCAACAACACAAGGAAATACCCGGCGAGGCTCAGAAAGATCAAGTCTCACGAACTGACTAACTAAGGACTGAACATCCAAGGCTAAGGGTCTCTCAGCTGTACGAAGATATGCCAAACCACCCGGCGACTCAAGGCGTCGGCCACCACATTAGCCTTCCCCGGGTGGTATAATATAGTGATGTCATAGTCCTTGAGTAGCTCCAACCACCTACGCTGGCGCAAATTAAGATCCTTCTGCCTGAATATGTGTTGGAAACTCCGGTGATTCGTGAATATCTCACAGGGAACACCATATAAATAATGACACCATATCTTCAGGGCGTATACAATCGCTCCCAACTCGAGATCATGAACATGGTAGTTTTTCTCATGCACCTTCAACTGTCTGGACGCGTAGGCAATCACTCTACCGTCCTGCATCAACACCGCTCCCGGGCCAATCCTCGAAGCATCACAATAGACTGTATAGGACCCTGAACCTGTGGGTAATACTAACACTGGAGTTGTAGTCAGGGCTGTCTTGAGCTTATGAAAGCTCTCCTCACTCTCCTCAGTCCATATAAAAGGTGCACCCTTCTGGGTCAGTCTGGTCATGGGCGCTGAAATGGATGAAAATCCCTCCATAAAACGGCGATAATACCCAACCAAACCGAGGAATTTGTGGATCTCAGTAGCCGAAGCCGGTCTAGGACAACTCTGCACCGCCTCTACCTTTTTCGGGTCTACCGTGATCCCATCCGAAGATACCACATGGCCTAAGAATGCCATAGAATCAAGCCAAAATTCACACTTAGAAAATTTGGCATACAACTTCTTCTCTCTCAATGTTTGAAGTACGGTCCTCAAATGCTGCTCATGGTTCTCCTAGGACCTAGAATATAGCAGAATGTCATCAATGAACACGATGACGAAAGTATCAAGATATGGCCAAAATACGATGTGCATCGGGTGCATGAAGGCTGCTGGGGCATTGGTCAGCCCAAATGACATAACAAGGAACTCATAGTGGCCATATATGGTCCTGAAGGTAGTCTTCGGGATATCCGGCCCCCCGAATCTTCAACTGATGATAACCCGAACACAGATCAATCTTGGAGAACACCCTAGCACCTTGTAACTGGTCAAATAAATCATCAATGCGGGGCAATGGGTACCTGTTCTTCACTGTCACCTTATTCAGCTGTCGGTAGTCAATGCACATACGCATCGAACCATCCTTTTTCTTCACAAATAACACCGAGCACCCCAATGTGATATACTAGGCCTGATGAAACCTTTGTCAAGCAACTCCTGCAACTGCTCCTTCAACTCCTTTAACTCAGGAGGAGCCATACCATAAGGAGGAATGGAAATGGGTTGAGTGCTCGGCAACAAGTCAATGCCAAAATCAATGTCTCTATCGGGCAGCATACGCGGAAGATCAGCTGGAAAAACATCAGGATAGTTCCTAACAATGGGGACAGACTCAATTGTAAGGGTCTCAGAACTGACATCTCTCACATAAGCCAAAAATGCATCACATCCCTTTTCAACCATCCACTGAGCCTTAAGAAAAGAAATGACTCGGCTGGGAGTGTACTCTAAGGAACCTCTCCACTCTAACCTGGGTAGTCCTGGCCTAGCCAGCGTCACGGTCTTGGCGTGACAATCAAGAATAGCATAGTAGGGAGACAATTAGTCCATACCCAATATAACATCAAAATCTACTATACCGAGTAATAATAAATCATCCCTGGTCTCAAAACCAGTGATAACAATCAAACACGACCGATATACGCGGTCCACAACAAAAGAATCTCCCACAGGTGTAGAAACATAAACAGGAAAACTCAAAGAATCCTGAGATATCCCCAGATGGGAAGCAGAATAAGAAGACACATACGAATATGTAGAGCCTGGGACAAATAATACCGATGCATCCCTATGAAAAATGGGAACAATACCTGTAATGACTGAATCTGAAGCAATGGCCTCAGATCGGGCTGGAAGAGCATAGTACCTGGCCTGGCCTCCCCCTCTAGGGTGACCTCGACCTCCCCGGCCTCCACCTCGAGCTGCCTGAGATGGTGGGGTGGCAGCTGGGGCTGGAAGAATAGTTGGAGGGCCTGGTGGTTGGCATGGAACCTGATAAATCTGAGGTGGTGCACCCCTCCTAGTTCTGGGGCAATCTTTGATCACATGATGAGGGTCACCACACTCAAAACAACCCCTCGGAGGACGTGGAGGCTGATGCTGACTCTGAGCTGGCATGCTAGACTGGCCGCTCATAACACCTCGAGCAAGAGGCACCAGTGCATAACAAGGCTCCTGAGGTCTAGAAGAAGCTGGAATACCACTAGCTGCTGGAAGAGCTGAATGAACGGGACGACTCACAAAATCCCTACCATAGCGTGCTGCTGGTGCACGGGCTCCTGAGATGGTGGGGTGGCAGCTGGGGCTGGAAGAATAGCTGGAGGGCCTGGTGGATGGCATGGAACCTGATAAGTCTGAGGTGGTGCACCCCTCCTAGTTCTGGGGCAATCTCTGATCACATGATGAGGGTCACCACACTCAAAACAACCCCTCGGAGGACGTGGAGGCTGATGCTGACTCTGAGCTGGCATGCTAGACTGGCCGCTCATAACACCTCGAGCAAGAGGCACCAGTGCATAACAAGGCTCCTGAGGTCTAGAAGAAGCTGGAATACCACTAGCTGCTGGAAGAGCTGAATGAACGGGACGACTCTCAAAATCCCTACCATAGCGTGCTGCTGGTGCACGGGCTCCTGAAAAATGGCCAGTCTCTCGAGACCTCTTGGCCTCTCTCTCCTCCCTGTCCCGCGTTAACATAGTCTCAATCCTTCCGGGCAATACTCACGGCCTGCTGATAAGGGATATCGGTATCCAGCTCTCTAGCCATGCTGGTCCGAATACTGGAGTGGAGTCCTTCAATAAAGCGTCGAACCCTCTCTCTGACAGTGACAACCAAAGATGGTGCATGGCGAGCCAAATCGCTGTAACGGACTGCATACTCCGACACAGTTATGGTACCCTGGCGTAGCTGCTAAAACTCTGCACGCCAAGCGTCCCTGATGCTTTGAGGGACAAACTCAAGCAAGAACATCTCTGAGAACTGAGCCCAAGTAAGTGAAGCTGCCTCGTCCAGACTACTAAGCTCAAAAGCACACCACCACTGATAAGCTGCTCCCCTCAGCTGGAAAGCTGTGAAAGAAATTCCACTCGTCTCCACAATACCCATAGTGCGGAGAATGCGATGAAACCCCTCAAGAAAACCCAATGCGTCATCCAAAGCTAGTCCGCTGAACTCAGGTGGGTGGTACTTGTTGTACCTCTCAAGTTGGAGCTGCTCTGCCTCAGGAACAACTATTCTAGTCTCATGCTGAGCTGGAGCTGCTAGGGGAATAGGAATATACTCTGGAACCTGCCCAATATGAACCCTCTGCTCAGGAGTACGGGATGCGGGAGTCTGTGTCCCTCCCCCGGCCTGGGATATAGCTGGGGCTATAGGAAGTAATGCCGCATGAGACAGAGTACTAAAAACACTCAAACACTGAGCCAATGTCTCCTGGAGGGCTGGAGTAATAGTAGGGACCTCATGTGCCCCTCCAACTAAGGTTGCTAGGGGATCCTTTGCCTCTTCTGTTGCCGGTGCTCGGGCTGCACCGCGTGCTCGTCCTCTGCTCCGGCCCCGGCCCCTGCCTCTGACGGCTCCGGCTGGGGGTTCGTGTGCCTAGTCATTAGTACATCCGGTACGAGTAGGAACCATCTTTAAGCAAGAATAGCATAGAGTTTAAGAAAATTGATGACAGTAACTAGCACGATACAAATTTCAAAGAATATGATTGTTCTTAACAGTTACATAGCCTCTCGAAGATAGATACAGATATCTCCGCACCGAACCGCGAGACCCTAATAAACCGGCTTGTGACTTGCGACTCCTGTGAACCTAAACTCTTTGATACCAACTTGTCACGACCTGAATTTACCCTTCGAACGGTCTCGTGACGGCACCTAGCTCTACGACTAGGTAAGCCTAAATTGCAAAAAAATAAGACAAATAATAGCAGAAACAGTAACGATGAAGTAATACTATAAAATTTAGCCGCTCGGCATCTACAACTCTTACTTTCCTAAAACCCGGAATGTCATCAAGTCACAAGCTTATACAACTATAGCTCTATACAACGGAATAAGGAAATTGTGTATATGTCTATCTCCTATGCCTATAGTAGAGTAGATGGGGACACGTGAGATTCTGCGGACGCGGCAGAATTACCTAGAAGCTCCTGAGCAAGTGTTGTAGTATTCCTAGCCAAAGTGTTGTGTACCGGTACCTGGATCTGCACATGGGGAAAACATGCGCAGGAAAGGGCGTGAGTACTCCACATTTGGTACTCCGTAAGTGCCAAGCCTAACTCCAGTCAAGTAGTGACGAGGTCAGGTTAAGGCTCTAATGAGTTTTAAAATAAGACAGTTATAAGTTTGAACAATGACATATAAATAGCTAAAATAAGCAGAATTTAAGGAAAAACTAGAAGAAATAATAAAGAAAAGCCCTCGGCTCAGCACGACATATATCTCAACATCAACTATGCAATGCAGTACAGGGGGAAAGCTCCCAGATCTCAGTCCGTGTCCCAATATAAATATGCTATGCAGTACAGGGGGAAAGCTCCCGGATCTCAGTCCGTAGTCTCAATTTAAATATGAGATGCAGAGTTCTATCGGATACGGCTTAATTAAAAAATTCAAGAAAACAATAGGCAAGAATAAGGTAAACTACCTAAGCATGGTGCAATTAGTAGCAAATAAGAGGAATTCAAGTAAGGACAGGTAGGCATGTTTATTCCTACGCTAACTACTTAGTTATGACATAAAGCAGTAATATAGGAATGAAAATGAGTTATGTTATGGAAGGAAAAATGGAATTTTTGCAACAATGACCCGTGTACGCACTCGTCACCTCACGTACACGGCGTCCACATAACAAAATCAGTATAAAAATACCTAAGGGAAATCCCCAACACAGAGTTAGGCAAGACACTTACCTTGACTGCGCTAATCAACTCAATACCATGCTCTTGCCATGAGTATCCGACCCCGGATGGCCCAAATCTATCAATTTGATTGCATAATCTAAATATCACTTCAAGGGAACAAAATAGCTAATTATTTCTAAGCTAATGCGCGAAATTAGGAATATCGCCCAAAACGTTCCCCGGTCCCACATCTTGGAATCGGGTAAAAATTATATTTGCTGAACACCCATTCGCTCACGAAACCACTCGAACAAGAATCATCAAAATCCGACGTCTAAATCTCCCTAAATCCTCAGATTTCTACTTGGGGAAGTTTCATCCTAATTTCATGGTTATTCATCCAATTTTATTGATTATATTGAGGAAAATGATAGGGATTATTGATATAAAATTGGATTAAGGTTAGAAAACGTTACCTATGATTCTCCCCTTCGAGTTCCACTAAAAATCGCCAATTCCCGAGCTCTCAATCAATTTTGGAGTTATGAATTTCTAACCCTCGGATTTTGGTATAACCACCACAGGGATCCCGCACTTGAGACCTTGGGGCCGCACCTGCGGTGCCTCACCTGCGGAGAGTCTATCGCGGGTGCAGAAGTCACTTAAGAAGGCTGGGGCCGCACCTACGGTCACTTGGCCGCATTTGTGATCCCGCACCTGCGGAACCCAGACCGCACCTGCGACCACTGGCAACACCCACTCAAACCGCATCTGCGAACCTATCTTCCGCACCTGCGGGAAAACCATCGCAGGTGCGAGACACCAGAACCAACAATGGTTCAGCTGTTCTCAAGGTTTCAAATTCACCCGTTGGGCATCCGAAACAACCCCGAGGCCCCCGAGACCTCAACAATACCTACCAACTGACCTTAATACCTTGTTCAAACTTGATCGAGCCTTAAAAACACATCTCATAACATCAAAATCATCAATTATGCATAGCTTCAATCCTAAGAACTTATGAAATTTCTAGAATTCACATCTTATGCCGAAACACGTCAAAACACATCCGAATGACCTCAAATTTTGCACAAATGTCATAAATGACATTACGGACCTACTGTCGCTCTCAGAATTCCATTTCGAGTCCAATATCAAAATCTCACCTATCGACCGAAATCGCCGAAATTCCAACTTTCGCCAATTCAAGCCTAAATCTACAACCGACCTCGAAAACACATTTCGAACACGCTCCTATTCCTAAATTCACCCAACGGAGCTAACGGAGTCGACGAAATTCCATTCCGGATCCGTCTTCACACAGTTCTATCTATGACCCAATTTCTAAAGCTAAATTCTATATTTATGGACTATGTGTCAAAAATCACTCCGGATTTCACCACTCAACGCTCCGACAAGTTCCAATAACATAAATAGACGTGGGAGAAGTTGTTTTTAGGGAATCGGGGTGCTAAATCTCGAACGAACGGCCGGGTCCTTACAATATTACCTACACATGTTATTCTAGGTGTTAAATGATACATGATTATTAATAGTTTGTTAAAAGAACATGGTGAGACTGTTCTATATATTTTTCATGCATCGATAATTTAGCTAAGTTTTATTGAGTGAGTACGATCAGGATCCTAAAACATGGTGTCTAATGTGCACATATAAAGTACATAATGATTTATATGCAGGATTCCTAGAGCAGGAATTCTAAATGCACAACATGATTGCAGAATCTCCTAAAGCAGGATCTCTAAATGCATGGGAATTTAAAACTTTATTAGACATGATATGCATGAGTAGCAGTTTACATTATTTATTCTAGGGACAGGATTTCTAAGTGATAGTAAGCGTACCAAATGAGATGCTGAAAACAGTATACATTAAAAAAACCTAAAGCATGGTATCTAATGAATGATATGCTTGGCATGGATTGGTCCTAAACATGGATTCTAGTGCGCATAGAGGAAAATGTAAACCTAAAAGATTGGTTTCTACCCTTGATTAGATAACCTATGTATCTACCCCTTCCCCTTTTCACTATCCATCCCCAATATTGGATGGAAAATGTTTCTCTATCTTTGTAAATTGAGGAAAATTAAAGCTTTTAACAAGATGAACCTAGTTCATCTATGCTGGTTCATCTGACTGACAAGGTACGTACTCATCTCCATACATTATTAAATTAATTACAGTCATACATGATCAGGACTCTATCTATATTTTGTTCAATTCAAATTCCTAGTACTTATCCAAATTGAACCAGTTTCAAGAAGTCCCATCTCTACTTAATTAGCCTAGTTTTTAGGGGGTTTATAACTATATAATCAATGTCAGTCCTGCATCGATTAGACAACCTATTGAGTAAATACTCTGCCCATTGTAAAATTCTCAGCCACATCTTATAAAAGGGTCATCATTACTCCCCTCTTCATAACTAAACCGTCGAACCAAGTTCATCTCACTTCTCTCAAACCAAAACTGATCAACCTTTCGTCTTTTCTAAAACGTTCATAACAATTTCGTCACCACCTCCTGCTTCTACATCTTCTTCATCACCAATTCGTGATTACGATGAAGGACTTTATGAGTCTTATTCTAATTCTCCATCCAGGTATAACTCTAAATCTCCAGAAATATCATTAACCCCTGAAAACCCTCCAGTCCTTGAACCCACACCTAACCCTACCCCAGCCCCCAAGGCTCGTCGTGTGAAAGTTCTTGCCAGAAAATTTGTTGTCTCTAGCTCTCGTGCAAGATTCTTGGAGGAAATTCTACAGGTTGAACAGGAGAATGAGTCTGAATCATCAAGTGAATCTTTCAAATCAGCCAATGAGGATGAAGCACCTGGGTCATCCAGTTCTGAGCAAGGAAATCTTGAGGTTGGTTCGGAACCTGCTACTACTGAGAATAGGTTTGTGTTGGTTGGGTCTGTTGTTGATGTTGAAGTGCCGGATAGGCATAGAAAATTAGGAAAAGAAAAGATTCTTGAGAGTGAGGGAGACGTAGGTTTTGTAAGGGGATCTGGGGAGGACGACACCCTTTGGCTATTTGTGGTCCCGTTCCTGAGCATGTTGTAGAATATGTCACAAATTTATGGGGAAATGATGCTGAGGAAGCAGCAGCGGGATTGGAGAGCTTGAGGCAGGGTATAGATGAACCTATTTCATCTATAGAGGAAACACTAGCTGATATGCTGCAGAGGTTGGGAGACTCATACAATCCCAAAAATAGAAGATCTCTCAAGTCTAGAAAAGATAAAACACATGTTTCTTCCAAGAAACGAAAAGCTCAAGTGTCTGCTGATGCTCCTGCCCCAAAGGTGCGTGCTACTAGGAGTGATGTACAGCGACAAGAAGAAGAATTAGAAAAGGCTCCGAGAGAGAGCAGGAAAAAGAAAGTTGCAAAGGGAAAAGCCAAAGTAGGAGAGCATGTTGAGGCTGTTGATGTGGATGATGAATCGTTGGACCTGGTCCAACATGAGGAGCAACCTGATCCTGTTGTGGTTAAGACACCCAAACCCAAAAAGGCTAAGGCTTCTTCAAAGAAGTCAGTTGTTGTGTCTGCCACAACCTCAAGCACTGCTAAGAGGTCCAGGTCTAGGGTCAACGAAGTACAAGTGAGAGATGAAGATAAATAATGGAGTGGAGAGGATGAGAAGGAAGTTGATGAAGAGTCTGATAGAATAACAATGTTCAGCAAGAGGACAATTCTGAAGGGAAAGTTGTTGAAAGATCTAGAGGAATCTGGGATGCGATACCTGATGGACACACTGGATGTGCAGGGGTGGAAGGAAATGGTCCTTCGCATGGAAGGAAGGTGGGCAAGGAACGAACTGGTGGAGTTCATGGGTAATGCAGTCGTGAAGGATGGAAGGGTTACTTCCACAGTCAAGGGCATTCAGATCACTTTTGATGCAAAGGAACTAGGTGAGATTCTAAACATACCTGCTGAAGGCTACGATGATTACACTAGGCAAAGATGGCCTAGTCTTGATGGAATTGCCTCAGCTCTCAACATCACCAGATTCTTTTTTGAGAATGAGGAGGAAGTTGAGCCCAGGCCGGTGTTCAAGAGTGAAATGAGGCCCCAACATAAGCTATTCCTTGAATTTGTCATCAAGTTCATGCTTCCCAGACAAGAAAGAAGGCACATTGCCAATTACATGGACCTCACCTTGATGGAGTGTTTGTATAGGGGAAAGAGGATCAATTGGCCAGCTTTCATCATTCAACTCTTGGATAGAGTTGTAAATGGAACCAAAGTACATGCTATTCCTTATGGCTTTATTCCGACAACTGTACTTGCTCACTTTGAGGTTCTTGTGAAGAAAGCTAAGATGCCTAATGCTAAGGATTATTTTTGGAGGAACACTTTGTTGACTTGTGATTATATTGTCAATGTTTCGGAAGATGAACCTGGTTCATCTAGGAAGCAGCCAGTTAACAGAAAAGTAAGGACATTGGTGCAGGAAGGAGAGATGAAGGATGAGGAGATCCTTAGATTGAAATCTCGCCTTCATGAGGTGGAAGCTGAGCGGGATGCTCTCAGAGTTGAACTAGAAAAGGAGAAGGAGAAAAATGAAGGTGTTTTTCACAAAATGATGTCTCTCCTTCAAGCCAAGAACCCAACTTCATCTGCACCTACCCAACCTTAGGATGTCCAGAGCCACCAAAACCCCATATATGGCCCAGTCTGGGATTTGTTATGTTTCTCTTCTTACTCTGTTTTGCTCATGGTTATGGTTTTTTTTTTACTGTATGGTGTTTGATTTCCGATCCTATCAATGCATTTTGCTGTTTTGTTATTGGCTTGTCTCAATTTATTATTTAGCTTACATTTATTTGTTTCTTGTGATGATTAATCATGTTTTGCACCTGCAGTTTCCTCAAATGGCCATGAGTACTTGTTAATAACTCTGGTAAGTTTATCATTTTGCAACTTTTCGATGATGCCAAAAAAGGGAAGAGATGTGTTTTTTATAATTTCAAACTATTGTGATATTTATAACCAAATGAACCTGGTCTCTCTATGATAAATGCTTAAAATCATACAAAATGTTTGAAGATTGTACAGGGTTAAGCACAGGGTTTGTCATCATCAAAAAGGGGGAATTTGTTGACCCAAGTCACTGCATGGTTTTGAAGATTAACAAATGTCTACCAAGTTGAACCAGGTCTATCAGGCTATCGAAGTGAAACAGACTCATTGGCATGCGAAGAGTCCATGCGTAGGAGATAAACTGTTATGTGAATTATCTGGGAACTAAGAGGTTGTCTCCTAAAGCAAAAAGGTTGCAAATTGATAAGAGGTTAGAGTTCGAATTCAGCAAGGATAGTAACAAAGGAAGGAAGTTGAGTTTAATACAAACTCTTCCACCAAGGAAGAGTTGCATCAGAATTAAACAAGAACATCTCAACTTTTGGGGCTATATAATGTTGAAAGCAAAATTCCCAGAGATATTTGGCAAAAATAATCCTTGTGCGACACAAAGGCTACTGGTCAGCTAGAAGAACCAGTTTCATCTGTTTGTTTATTGAGTCTAGTTGGTTGTAGTAGGTGATTTAATATTGTATCTTTTCAGCTTTCTTAGAAGCAATTGTAATAGGTACACACTGTTCAAGTTAGAGTTATCTTGAAGCTTGTCGCAATTAGCTAGAGGCTAGGTTGTTACAAAGGGATTAGAGTTAGTCCTAGGTTTACAAAAGAGTTTATTTTGTAAATGTTGTTTGGCTCAGAGTTGTAGTGAAGAGTTTGTGAAAATTCTAATGAGGAGTAGGTCGTGTTTTTTTCACCTTTTGAGCCAGGTGTTTTCCACGTAAAAATCTCTATGTTTTACTTTACTGCATTTAGTATTCTGCACCAGTAGAAGTTGGAACACCAAGAAGAACCAGGTTCTTCTAATAAGACAACACTCGAAAAATTGGACACCATACAAATCACCCCCCCTCTTGTGTGGTATTGAAGTATAAAACATCACTAACATTCTCTCTCTACTGGGGACGGGAGTCACACTAAGGTAATATTTATCCCTTCTAGGCTTCCAATGCCTATCTTTGTAAAAAAAAAATTGAACATTGTAGTATTTATATCTAGTTGTAGTATTCTAGAGTGCACCATCTGGGTGTCTCACAAGGAGATCTATTACCATATATGCGCTGTCCTTCGGAAGTATCACTGATGCTAACAATCCATGCACGGTTTTTGGGTTACTCTAACCCCAACTTGATCTCGATATCTCATCCTTCTCTTAAACTATATCTATTGGCTCCTATGGAGCATAACTTAGATGGGTGTGATCAATTGTATATATCTCCATTACTGTTGAAAGTAACTTAGAATGCTCATATTTCTGTGCTTGAATTGTAAATAATGATATCTTCATTAACTGGGTACCTCGTACCCTTCTCACCTTGCTCTTTTTACTTGTTGAAGCTTGTATTTTCCTTCTGAATCTCTCATTGCTTTTCACCATATGGGTGGATAGATATTCATGCCTTAGGGCTCCTTAACAAGAAGCTTACACGTTTTAGTACACACATGATCTGCTAAAGACCTTACATTTACTAATCATAAGCATCATGCAAAATCGAATTCCTCTTACTCAACTCTTCCACATCCACATGCAATCTCTTACCATCTGTCTTCTCGGATGTAGGTATCGTCTTATAACAGATAAAATAGAAGTTGGGAGTTTGAATTCTTATAAGTGAGCTCTACCACACGATCTAGAGTAAGAAAAAGGAGTGACAATGCTAAATGCCCTGTAGCCTCCTGCTTATAAGTGTGGTGCAAAACACGCCCATAAACAAGACTCTACTAGACACGCCTTGTAGATCCCTAGAACAGAACTGCTCTGATACCACTTTTGTCACGGCCCAAACCGATGGGCCGCGACGGGCACCCGGTACCTTACTCACTCGAGTACCAACGTACTGTATGTTTCTTATTACATTATCATGATTAAATGAGCCGGAAAGGCTATCGTGAGACAATCATAATAAACATGTGGGAAAACTTGACATATAACGACCCAACTTGACGTAGAAACTTATACATACGACGTATGAGACTATAAGGCCAAAGTAATCACTCGTACACTGAACATAGGCCGGCAAGGTCATACAATCTTTCATATAAATGACATATGTCTACAAGCCTTTAAGAGTACATAAACGTCCTAATGCCAGGACAGGGCCCCGACATACCAATCAATACATGTCTAAATCATACTGACCAAATAAGCAACTCCAAAGAAAATGTAGCACACCAACATCCTCCGCTAAGATGATATCGTACTTGGAGCACTCTCAACCAGTCTATCGGGACCTGCGGGCATGAAACGTAGCGTCCTTAGGCAAAAGGGACGATATTACAAAACAATATACCGAGTATGTAAGGAATGAAAATCAGTAAACAATGTCATGCATTGCGTATAAATGTCATACCATGCATATGTATATGCATTCATAACATCATCAAGCCTCTGAGGGCATCCCATCATATCATCTTGGCCACTGTAGGCAACATCATCAACGTATACCAGCTGATCAGGTGGTGGTGTGTATATAATGCCGTAACCTTTTCCCATATCTCATATACATATATATACATATATACACATATATAATGTCGTCTGGTCATGGGTCAATGTACATGTATAAATTAATGCAATGCATGAGAAGTATGCGAATAAAATCTTTCGGAACGTCATAAGACTATTATACCTCTGATTAATATTATAAAATAAACTTTATCAACTTACGTATTTTCTGAGACACATGAAAAGACGATAGAATAATAATACATATGGGAATTCAAGAACTTAGGCACCTCTAATACTTCTATGAATTGAGGCATTTATGGAAGTTGTGCATTTGCTCGTTTTGTTTGTATCATATAGATCATGCCAAAAGGAAAGAAGGGATAGCCTTAACATACATGAGTCGATTCTCTTGACAATCCTATAACACACGTCAATTACGACAACACGTAACGACATATCGAAGTAGGAAAACATTTGCATGAATTCCTTTGCTGAAGATCGTTATTTGGTAGATGTAAAACATCTCCATTTTGTAATTTTGATCATAAAATTGTATAACCTTTTTGCTGATGTTCATCCGTAATTTTGAAGATGAAGTATCTTCATTTTTGTGAATTTAGTATTAGTGGGTGTGGTCCTGTCACACCCCGAACCTGGGCCTGGACGTAACATGACACTCGGTGCCTGACTACATGTGATCGAGTGAACCAACTGGCTGGCAGAATCAACATGTGATATCATAACATACTCAATGCGGAAGATAAACCAACACATGATGATATACTGAAAGTCTGGATGATATAAATTAAGTGCGGAAATACTAATACAATTCTGAAACATATTTGTTGCCAACATAGCTTAATATGAAAAGCATGCGACTTTGTCTAACTATTACTCTAGTCTATTAAGCCTCTAATGAAGTACTGAAAATACTGACTGTCTAAAAATACTAAAGACTGTAAGGTAATGATAACTCCCCGAAAACACTGGGGATCACCAAATAGCTGGTACGAGAAGCATGGTGCTCTGAATTGTCAACCTGTAAATCATTACCTGCATTGTAAGATGCAGGCTTCGGGAAAAAAAGGACGTTAGTATATTTGAATTGCACTGGTATGTAAAGCAACTGAAAGAAAGAATTCTAACTGCTGAAACTAAAACTAAACTGATAACTGAGAACTGATAATTAATAACTGAAATGATAACTATTGAAACTGAAACTGAAATGATAGCTGAACTGATAACTGATAACTGGGAACTGATATGATAACTGATAAATGAAATGATAACTAATAACTGATAACTGAATTGATAACTGATAACTGAAATGATAACTGGTAACTGTACTGAAAGGAAGTAAGGATATGTATACTCCCTCTTCTGAATGATGAACAACCTGTTTATCTGAATATTAAACTGCGGCCTCAGGCTCAATATATTTATGTGCACAAAATGCGGCCTCGGGCCCAAGTATACGTATACATAGCTGTGACCTCAGGTCCAAAAATGCATAAAGCATAAACTGCGGCCTCAGGCCCAAAGATGCATAAAGCATATAAACTGCGGCCTCGGGCCCAAACATGCATAAAGCATATAAATTGCGGCCTCAGGCCCAAATACAAGTATTCTACAGTTAGGAACTGAGAATCACACTGAAATACATGATGATGAAATACCGAACCATACTGAGTTACATGATACTTGAATACTGAATAGAGCTAGACTAAGACATGTATTCATGAACTAATTATTAAAATTGAAACTTCAATTGTTTATGACATGCTGAGAAATCTAGATTGAGACTCATGGGAATCAAACCCAAGTCTATATTGATTACTCACCGATTTCACAACGTTCAGAATGAAAGTCATGAATGAGTTACAAAGCTAGAGAATAGAGGTTCTGCAACTATTCAAGGAACTAGGCTTAACTATATTTCTGAGGCAATTGGTAATGTCGTAAAAGAAACGTAGTGTAGGGAGATTCATTAACATTCCCAAACATAAAGAGTTAGACTTACATACCTTAACTTCCTGCTCTTGAGCGTAATACAACGTTTGTGAACCCTATTAACTTTAATCTATAGCAATACAAGTCAAAGGGATTCCATATTAGCTATGATACTCATGTTTTGGTAACTTAAGCATTTTATCATACACTTAGTGAGAATAAAGCTTCATAGTCCTTATTAATGGTGTCTCTACACCCAATAACCCATTCTCTTGCTCCTAGATAAATTTTAAAGTGTCAAATGGTTATAATCAACATTATTCTTTATCACCCATAAGGTAAACAACACCCTTAACCAATAATCAACAATCAACACACCAAACCTATAATCGTCATGCTTTTCTATCAAACCCATCAACTCGTATATCATGAACTAGGGTTTATAATCATTAAACCAATGCTAGAATCAATTAGAGGGTGAAGACATTACCTCTTTGAAGTTCAATCACCTTGAATTCGAGTTCTAGGGTTCCTTCTCTCAACAATGATGTCCCAATCGAATATCTAATGATATGGAGGGTTTACCATGTAAATAAGATGTTCGGAAATTAAAATTAACTTAGAATCACCATTAGAACTTACCTTGGATGGTGGAGGGACCCTTAAGGAGTTAGGTTTTTTAGAGCTTTCCGTTCTAGAGCAAGTTTTTATGTTTTAGGGATGTGGGGGACTAACTAAGGCTTTAAAAATGACTCCCCAAGTGCGCCTCCGCGCACCTGTAGGCATGACCGCACACCTGACCGCATAAAATGGCAGAAACACTATCACATGTGCGCGGCCGCGCTCGGGGCGCGCATATTGCACATTGTTCTGTAAAATGAGCATAACTCTTTGCACAGAGAACCGTTGGGGCTACATAATATATCGTGAGAAAGCTATTTGAGAGGCCTACAAATTTCGTATTTTACGTTTTCCCAAATACCATACATGCTTTTCACTAAACCTTCTTCAAGGCTTACCTTTTGTAAACTTCGTAGATTTTATCGAATCTTGTATACCTCATTCTTCGCCTTGATTCTAAAATAAATATTTCCACCCATAGTCATCCCAATAGAACTTCATATGTCTATAATATCATATTAATACCCATTTAATATATTCACACCTAGTCCGAATGTACGGGGTATTACAGGGCCCAACACTTTTGATGACCAAGCCTTTAAATGTGACACCTTATCCACTTAGCAAAAGAGTCACATTTTTTATTTGTGAGTCACATTAATTTTCTGCCACGTTTGGGCACCTTATGCATATCCAAGATTCCTTAATCAACTTTGTTTTCCCTCACTAATCCAATAATTTCTTAATTATAAGTTAATCTCCCACTTAAAAATCTATAATTACCCTTATTATCCACATAATTAAGAATTATCCCAAATTACTTAAAATACTACTTATTTTTAACACACCATACTATCATGGTCATGTAGTACTTTGTATGGCACTAGTCCATAAATACCGAGTATTGTAGCTCGGACCCTATTTTATCCAAAAATTTAAAACTTTGACGAAATTCATTTTCTTCGATTTGCTTACCCTCTTACCTTCACGAATTTACTCATCACTTATTTGAAATAGAATAATTCTTATAATCTCATTCCCGAATTTACGTCGATTAACTTACGACGAAACTTTAACGTACAAAAATAAAGGATGTAACATCACATTTATCGAGCTTCCATCAATTTATTTATGGCGTACTTTCATGTACGAAAACATGTGGTGTCACAAATATCCACTAGAGGAACCCTGAATAGCTAGTGGGTAGTAAGAACTATCTAGCATGGCATTGAAAAAAGGTCGTACTGGAGCACCCTGAGGAGGCGGAGGTGCTGGATATGTGGGCCCGCTATGCTGACCCCCCCCCCCTTAAACTTACCTCTACCCCAGACGGAGCACCACTGAACCCTCCAGAATAACAAAACCGGTTGTCCTGCGGCATCTGCTCTCGGCCCCACTGACGATAACCCTCAATCCTCCACGCTATCTCCATAACTAGCTGGTATGAGGTCCCCATCTCAACCTCTCGGGCCATAGTGGCCTAAACTCCGGAGTGCAACCCCACAACAAACATCCTTACTCTCTCCGCCTCATAATTGGTCACTCACATCAGACCCGTCTAGAGCTGCTCAAACTGAAACAACAACTTTGCCCTCTGGGAGGGTGAAATATACCTATCCAAGAAAAGGCGTGTAAACTGATCCCAAGTCAAGGAAGGAGAACTTGATGGCCTACCAAGAAAAGAAGACTACCACCATCTACGAGCACTTCCCTCTAACTGGAAAGTAGTAAAATCCACCTCGTGGGTCTCTAATATCCTCATGTTGTGCAATATGTCCCTACACCAATCAATGAAGTCCTAGGGATCCTCATGCCGCTCACTTCTAAAGAAATGAATGTGTATCCTAGACCATATGTAAAATAGATTCTGTGGCTCGCCGACGGCAGCTGGTATGGGCTCGCATACACCTACAGCCACTGGCTGGGCTCCGCCCATAAGTAGTGCGCCCGGGGTCTGATATACCACACTTGCATGCCCAGGAGCTTGAGTAGTAAGGGTATGTGCTCCCTCCTCCCCCGACCTGAGATGTGGCTGGTTCTGCTGGAAATAAACCATTCTGGGTCATAGTATCCATGAACCGTAGCATACAACCCATGAACACCTGGAAGCATCGTGCTGACATAACATCTACCAGGGCTAGCTCTACTGCAGGAACCTCTCCCTTCTCCTCAATAATAGGATCCTCTACTAGATCCTCTTGTGGCATAGCTGGGACAACTCTGGGACGTCTTCGTCCCGTACCTCGGGTTATTTCCCTCCCCTGGCCTCTACCTCGGCCTTTATCAACAGGGGGCGGCTCCCACTAGGTATGGAACATCTATTGTGCGCATTCTCACTATTTGCGAGAGAATAAGAAAAAGATACTTAGTATAACTTCAATAGCACGATAGGATATTAAGAAAGATTAGTTTTCTAACATTCTATAGCCTTTCGAAGATAAGTACGGACGTCTCCGCATCGATATGGAAGACTCTATTAGGCCTGCTCATAACTTGTGAGACCTACGTGAACCTAGTGCTCTAATACCATGTTGTCACGATCCAATTTCTCCTTTATGCCGTGATGGCGCCCAACGTTACTGCTAGGCAAGCCAACAGTGAACTAGCCACATGATTGTTTCTTTTGACATTTTAAAAATAATTGCTTTTTAACTAGTGCATAAATAGGAAGTAAATTTTTTAATAAGATGAGAGATAAATAATTTTAAAAGCAAATAAGATAAGTAAATATCCAAAAATCATCATGTGTCTACTTGCATAATTTTCAAGACCCGGTGTCACAAGTGTTTGAGCTACTAGTAGAATATAAAAAACAATAATACACTACTATCTGAAGGGGAAATAGAAAAAAAGTAAAAGCCAAAGAAAGACTTTAGGTGATTCAAAACGGGCTCGGAAGGAAGCTCACCGCAGTTCAGTGCCATGCCGGATGTCACTCCAGCCATTCAGGGTTCTCAGTCCTCGGGTCAGCAGGATATGTCCCAGGTGAGGTGTTATGAGTGTGGAGACATGGGCCACATGAGGAGAGTTTGCCCCTATTATAGGGGCAATGCAGTGCAGCAGAGCCATCAGCCTAGGCTCCCAACACCAGTAGCTCGACTACCGAGGGGTGGAGGTCAGATTGGCAGGGGCCATCCCAGAGGGGGGGGGGGGCAGCCGGGTAGAGATCATTCAGCCCCAGCTTAATCTGGGGAGCTCAGCCATCAGGCGCCCCAGCACGTTTCTATGCCATCCCAGCCAGGGCAGACGCAGTAGCTTCAAATGCGGTGATTACAAGTACTATTACAGTCTACGGTAGGGAGGCTTCAGTATTATTTGATTCGGGGTCTACATACTCTTATGTTTCAGCTTTATTTGCTTATTCTCTGGACATTGTGTGTGAGTCCTTGGGGTCTCCTTTGTATGTATCCACTCTTGTGGGCGACTCTGTGGTGGTAGACCGAGTCTACCGGGCTTGCGTGGTTACTTTCTGTGATTTTGAGACCAAAGCCAATTTATTATTGCTTGATATGGTTGATTTTGAGGTTATTTTGGGCATGGATTGGATATCCCCTCATCATGCCGTCTTGGATTTCCATGCCAAGACCGTTACGTTAGCCATGCCCGAGTCACCGAGGCTAAGGTGGNTTACTGTTGATATAGTACCTGTCGTCCGTGAGTTTCTGGATGTGTTTTCCTCAGATCTTCCAAGCATGCCTCCAGATCGGGATATTGATTTCTGCATTGATCTAGCACCAGATACTCAGCCTATATCTATCCCTCCTTATCGTATGGCTCCTAAGGAGCTAAAGGAGTTGAAGGAGCAGCTAGAGGAGTTATTGGCCAAGGGTTTCATCAGCCCTACTGTGTCGCCTTGGGGTGCTCCTTTGCTTTTCATGAAAAAGAAAGATGGGTCTTTGTGTATGTGTATTGACTATCGCCAGCTGAACA
>ML247562.1:0-16554 GCA_005239495.1 Nicotiana undulata
TTGGGAAGAAAATTCACGAAATGGGCCTTTTATAGAACTGCCCAGCAGTTTCCACCCCTGCGGCCCTTGGTTCGCAAGTGCAGACTCGCACCTGCGGAAAAAGGGTCACGCCTGTAATTTGGCCTGGGCCCTGGGGAGGTCGCGCCTGCGGACTTTTGTCCGCTCTTGCGGAGCCGACGACCGTGACGCGGTCTGAGACATTGCATCCTCTCCTGCTACGAAAATTTGAGGGTCCTCCTGAAAATTTTGCTCCAGTTTGATGGGTGGATACTTCTGACTGTTGCTCGTGCGGCGATTGGCTGAACTTGCTTCAGAATTTTGAGGGTCCTCCTCAAAATTCTGCACCAGTTTCCAATTGTGGGGGGGAATGAGATTTTTATTGTGTTGTGACCGAACCCATAGGGCTACACTTCTGCACTAATTGTGCAGGATTTGACAGGTTAATTTAGTGGTCATATTGGCGCGTAGGCGCGACTACTGAGGGGGACTTTTTGGTGAGTTGCATTCCATGCTACGTGCCGCAACATACAGAGTTTCCATCATATTTATTTATTTTATCGTGTATATTTTATATTCCAGACAAATAATGTATTATTATCGTACTCCTTAGTAGATGCATATGAAATTGTTATACCGGGTTTTGGGAGTTTCTAGTAGATGTTTATAGATTTTATCTAATATCGTTACACTTTTCTTTTATGTATTATTGATGCTTTAAATTTTCATGGTTTTGTACGCCTAATTTTCTTTACTTAATAAAACCCATAATTTTTCCAAAGCAATAAAATGAGTAAGTAAGTTCATAGTTCACCGTTGGCTTGCCAAACGGCAACGTTGGGCGTCATCACGGCCTATAGCGGAAATTAGATTGTGACATTAAAAGAACTAGGGCTTAGTATAAAAATGAATATATGGCTTTCAGTTATTTTTATGTATTTCACTTTTGGATTTCAACAAGTGACTACGAAGAAGATGACTAATTTGTGAGGAAGAAGTGCACCAAAATAAAAGGGGATTAACGGGTTATGGGTTATGGTTAATGGATTTTTATAAAAGGGTCATTTTTATAATATGGTGGCTTTCTGTTAGGCAGAGTGTATTTTCAACACTTTAATTAACGGCAAGGATAGATGCGGCCCAATAGTATAACAAAAGGTTGATGCGAATAATATACCAAAGTAAATGGGTATATTTGGTCATTTTCCCGATCTTAAAACTAGGAAGGGTTTGATGCTTGTTGATGGCGACATCATCCCTGATAGGATTTGTTGAAACACCGTCTAACTAAGTGTTATAGAGATGAACTTGTACAAATCTTAGGCTGCAAAACTACATATCCATTATTTTCATTAGGGGTGGGCATAGTTTGGGCAAATTCGAAATTCAAATAGAAATCTGATATTTTTTGTATTTATTGTTTGGATTTTCGGATTTAGTTCTTAAATTTTTTTGGATTTCGGATTGGATGTTAGATTCGGTACTGCAAAGTTTTGGTTATATGAAAATCTAAATTTTTTAAACTTTATATTTACTCCATTATCCATATACAAATAATAATAAGTTCAATATCCTACCCATTAGAAATTATCTCATATATCCAATATTAATTACTAAATTACTGTCTAAATACTTTCTATCTAGACATGGTTCTAATATTATTAATTTTTACTGGCCTTATTAATGTCTCTATTATATTTTCTTGATGATGATTTCATTACTTGAATACTTTATTTGAACAATTGTGGTGAGAATGAGAAACTTTTTAGGCAATTTAACATGAATACTTCATTTGGATGTTCATTCGCAGGTTGCCATTGGGTGTGTGTTGATGCAGTACAGCAGGGAGATTGCCTAGGCATCGAGCTAGTTTAATCTGCATGAGAAGAAATATCCAATGCATGATTTGGAGTTAGCAATCTAGTGTGCAAGCACTTGAGATTTAGAGGAATTATCTGTATTGCGTGTCATCTGGGATGTATACAAATGATCGGAGGCCCCAATATCTATTTAAACAAAAAATAATTAAATTTGAGGTAGCGGAGATGGCTGGAGTTGTTGAAGGATTATGATATCACCATTCTTTATCATCCGGGTAAAGCTAAAATGGTAGCAGACGCCTTAAGTAGAAAAGCCCAGAGTATGGGGCGTTTAGCACTCATTCCAGCTGGGGAGAGGACTTTAGGTATGGATGTTTAGGCGTTGGCCAACAAGTTAGTGAGATTGGATATTTGAAGCCGAGCAGAATCCTTACGTGTGTTGTTTCGCAGTCATCATTGTATGAGCACATTAAGACTTGCCGGTATAATGATCTCCATTTGATTGTCCTAAAGAATACGGTGCAACACGATGGTGCTAAGGAGATGACTTTTGGTGATGATGGTGTACTGCAACTTCAGGGTCAGATTTGTATTTCTAATGTGGATGGTTTGAGGGAGTTGATTCTTGAAGAGGCTCGTAGCTCGTTGTATTCTATTCATCCAAGTGCGACAAAGATGTATCCTGGTTTGAAGCAGCATTACTGGTGGAGAAAGATGAAGAAGGATATTGTTGCTCGAAATTTTGAATTATCAGTAGGTAAAGTATGAGCATCAGAGATCGGGTGGTTTGCTTCAGAGGTAAGAGATACCAGAGAGGAAGTGGGAGCTCATAACTATGGACTTTGTGATAGGGTTTCCACAGACCTTGACAAAATTTAATGTTGTTTGGGTCATTGTGGACAGGCAGGCCAAGTCTGCATATTTCATTCTGATAGGCTAATATCTATATCAGGGAGGTTGTCCACTTGTATGGTGTGCAGTGTTTATCATCTCAGATCGTGGCACTCACTTTAAATTGCATTTTTGGAGAGACGTGCAATATGAGTTGGGCATCCAGGTGGAGTTGAGTAAAACATTTCACCCTCAGACGGATGGACAGTCTGAGGGGACCATTCATATTTTGGAGGATATATTGAGAGCCTGTGTTATTGATTTCGGTGGCCAGTAGGATCAGTTTCTACCACTAGTGCAGTTTTCACACAACAATAACTACCAGTCCAGTATCTAGAAGGCTCCATATGAGGCCCTATATAGGAAGCGATATTGTTCTCTAGTTGGTTGGTTTGAGTTTGGGGAGGCTAGGTTATTTGGCACTAATTTGGCCATGATACTTTGGAGAAGTTGAAATTGATTCAGGAGCGACTTCGTACAATGCAGTCTTGGAAAAAGAGTTATGCTGATAGGAAGGTTCGCAACGTGGCTTTCATTGAGGATGAGAAGGTTCTCCTTAGTGTGCCTATGAAAGGCGTGATGAGGTTTGGGAGGAAGGCTAGTTGAGTCCTCAATATATCGGTCCATTTGAAGTTTAGATAGGGTTGGTGAGGTGCCTTAAAGACTTCTTTGCCACCCAGCTTATTTGGAGCTCATCCGGTATTTCATGTCTCAATGCTTCAGAAGTATTGCGAGGATCAACCACACGTGTTAGATTTCAGCTCGGTCCAGTTGGATGAGAATTTGGCTTATGAAAAAGAACCGATGGCTATTTTGGATAGGCAGGTTCGGAAGCTGAGGTCGAAGAACATTGCATTAGAGAAGGTTTAGTGAAGAGGTCGACCAATTGAAAGAGGCGACTTGGGAGATCGAGAATGATAGGCAGAGAAGATATCCTCATCATTCGGCACTCCATGCATGATTCCAGACCCGTTCGAGGACGGATGTTTGTTTAAGAGGGGAAGAATATAATGACCCGTTCCATCGCTTTTCATATTTGATCCATGCTTCCCTGTTTTATGCTTCTTGTATATGTTTTTTTTTTCTCTGTAACTTGCAGGGATGGTTGGTTTGGTTACGTGAAGGTTTGAGAATGGTCTGAGACACTTAGTCTAATTTTGGAAGCTTTAGTTGTAAGAGTTGATCAAGTTTTAACTTTGTGTAAACAACCTCGAATTGGTGATTTGAGGATTCCAGTAGGTTCGTATGGTGATTTTGTATCACGATCCAAACCGGAGGGCCACGACTAGCACCCGGTGCCTACTCAACCGAGCGCCACATACTTTATCTCTCTTTTTTTTCTTTTCTTTTTTACTATAAGACTTGTCATGGGCGAGGGCCCACCCACACACACATATAAGTATATATATATATATATATATATATATATATATAATGTCATTAGAACTTAACTCTCATAACTAACTCAAAAAGGATTTACACAGATACATGGGGTTTGGTAGAGTCGTCATGATAGACTATCATGTCATAAATTAAACTATACACAAGATACTTCTTGCAAAGCCTTTACAGAAACATGACCATAATAAATATACGTCGGGACAGGGACCTCTACGTCCTCATAAAACAAAATAACATATACAGAACCCTGACTCGGCAATACTCTAGGAAGAAGTGGAACTCACCAACCAAAAACTGATATCTGGAGGCAGACTACAGTGGAGAATACTTTACTCGTGTATATATTCTTGTGTGGCATGAAACATATCGCCTCTAGATAAAACGAACATCAGTACGAATAATGTACCGAGTACGAAAGGCATAAATGAATATAACAGTAAGATACTATCACTAAGAGGGATAAGAGTCTACCTGTAACCTTTGACCCGCCGCTAGTGCCATAACATGCATAATAAGTTCAATCTTGTATATACAAATATAAAGCTATAATACCATAGTTCTGACTACATGATTATCGCGACGTTAGTTACCCAACTAATCAATGGTAACTACCCGACAAATCATGGCGCAATGGTAAATGCACATGCCTAACTGATCAATGGTAACTGCCCGACCAACTGTAGCGCGATGGTAAATGTATGATTTCCTGACCGGCCGTAGCTCGGTGGTAAATGCGTAACTACCCAATCAGTCATAGATCGGTGGTAAATGCATGACTGCCAGACCAGTCGTAGCTTGGTGGGAAATGAAAATGCATAACTGCCCAACCGGCCGTAGCTCAATGGTAAATGAAGATGCCTATAACATAACATTACGAACATTAACATCCTTATCGTATGCTTCAATAGGGACTTAGAAACATACTTAGATATTCTTTGAGTTATATTTTACAGGAATGAATAATGTAGGCATCCTTAACTACTATGGGTAGAACCATTTCTGGAATAACATTACGTTTACATTTTGTTACTTCGATCACACCAAAAAAATGAATTATTAACCTTAACATACCTTTAATATCAACTTCCTACTTGTATCTATGACGAATCTCCTCTATCCCTCAATCTGGAACTATTTCCGGATTAATGATAGCACCACGAATTCGAAACAACTAAGTGAGTGTATACTTGTCGACCCCTCTATCGTTTTTGTTTTGATTGTCAAAGTGCTATAGAGAGCAGCCTCATTTTTTTCAATTCCATATCAATAAAATGAGAGCTTAATTGAAAAATTGCTCTATTTACGTCTGTGGGCCCACACAATTAAAGCCATCACTTTATCACTAAGAAATTGTCTATAAAGATGCCACCAACATTGTAATTTAGACTAGTCACTTGCTGCTCCTTGCTATGAAACCACGTGGTGACATTCTTGTCACCTTGCAATTGTCCACAGATCCTTATTAAACTCATTTGTCTTCCACTAACTTCAATAATTAACAAAATTATGTTAGTAATAATAATTTCTATACACGTTGGACTTACATATCTCCAGTAAAATAATTTATATATTATATGCATCTTGTAAAAACTAAAACATGTACTACTATTTAATAAATATTAAAACATCCTTAAAATAAAATATATATTTTATCAAATTCAAATTTTACTGGACGTTCCCAAACGCCCAAATTACTTTTTTTGCTTCCGCCCAGCAAAATAATCATTTCTCTTTGAAGGGATGTGCATATGACGAATGGTTTGATGTGTTGTAAACTAGACTCATAAGCCTTTAATCAGATATGTACAACAAAGGTGTGAGGTGTAATATCTTTCCCCACTTAGAAATATTTGTCCTTGAATGTTTAAACTTGCAAGATCTACATGACTTACTCAGTAATTCTAAATGTTTATACCTTCCCCGGCTATACTCCAATGAAACAACTATCGGGCTCTCACGGGATTAGGACACCCTCCCTTCTTAAAACTACTTCCTCATCCATTCATCACTTACAAGTTTGTTAATCTATCTTCTAGGTGCTGCACCTACTGGCTGTAATCTTAATAACCGGGTTCATAACTTTCTATTCCATTATACTAACTTCCCCAAAATCTTGCGTACTATCTGCGGTTTCCTCCATGGCGCATTAGAGCTATCGGAGTTCTAACTCCTTAATATCCTAGGTCACTCCCTCTCCTCCCTTAGTCCTCTATCCTCGTGTTCTTACTTTGCTTTCATGCTAACCTTGGTTTCCCTCAACCCTTTAGACGTAAACTCAACTCACTCTTATATTAATCATATTAACAAGTCAATTCGCACAAATAAGATCAACCATTACATATAGTTACAGTACCTGCCACCTCATCTAGTGTAGCCTCGGGGTCCTGATGACTTGCCAAAGCATACATGCAGTTTTGACTACTGCCGAAGCTAGATACTCCACCCCTGCCTCTACGTCTACTGGCTGATGTCTGAGGGCCTCACTCTAGAGGGCGTACTGAAGAGAAGGAGGTTGTTATAGATCCGATGGGAAAAACCACCCTACCTCTATCCTTCATAGGACAATCCCTCATGTAATGACTGGGGTTTCCATAGGTATAACATACATTAGATTCCTGACAACATTGTCCAGAATGAGCTCTACCGCATTGGCTGCACCAGGGAGGAGGCACCCTCATCTGCATTGAATCCCTAAGATTCGGAAAACCCGAAGTCCTCGAAGCCTGACCTGATTCAGAATAAAGAGATCCCTCATAACACAACCTCTGCAACTGTTGGACACTATCAACGAATATGGTATCCTATGATCGTCCCGATAATCCTCAAGTTGTCTAGCATACATGGCCCTCTTACGCTGACCCTCATTGCTATCCTCATATTGCCGTCGTTTCTGATTCTCCAAATTCTAAGCATAATCTTGGATGCGGGAAATGTCCATAATATCGAGAAGAGCGGCAGTGGAACACTCATTAATCAGGTACGACCCAAGTCCTACCACCAACCGATGCACTCGGTGACTCATCTCAGCCACAATCGAAGGGGCATACCTCGCCAAGGAATCAAACTGGAGACTATACTCCCGCACACTCATATTCCCCTATCTAAGAGCCAAGAACTTGTCTACCCTCGCCTGGCGAATCTCTGCCAGTATGTAATGATGCAAGAAAGCTCCTACGAACTCTTCCCATATCACTGGAGGTGCATTTGTCCCTCTGGACAATTCCCAAGTCTCATACAACTAAACCCCAATATCCCGCAATCGATAAGAGGCCAACTCTACTGACTCAGTGCCCAATGCATGCATCATCCTTAAAGTCATCTACATCCTATCAATAAAATTTTCCGGGTCCTTATCCCTTTTGGATCCGGTAAACACTGAAGGGTCCAGGTTGATAAAGTCCCGAACTCTCGCGCTAATAGCCATGTCAACATAACCAACACCTGTACCTACCTGGCCCTGAGCCTAAGCGGCTACCAATCTAGTCGACAATCATACTGCACTCCGCATATCCATATCCTCATCATGATCAACAGGTGGAGGTACTGAGTTCCTCATCAGGTGCTGGAAAACTCGGAGAACTATGCGTGGGTGTCATACTTCCCCTCGGGGCCTCACTAGACAATGGCTCTCTACTCATGCCCTCATCAGCCACAGCTTTACCCTTCTGACTAGCTATAGCTTTCCTGGTTAGAAGCATTGCTGTATATATAAAACAAGTCAAAGGTAAAGGACTTTATTCCTTACAACACTACTATATTGCACGATTTAATATCAAGAAGGAAAAGTACACATTTCACATACAACTACACATTTCAAGCCATCAATTTCTATTGATTTGGGTTTCTTAATTTCAAAAAGTTTCAAGTCTTGAGGTTTTTCGGGATCCTCTTCAACTACAGTCTTTGCTGCTCTCTGCAATTCCCTTTTCAGTTATGTTGCCTCTTTAACCGCCGACGACATCCCTCCTCTATGGTGGTTTTCATCATTCTTGGCTTCTGTTACTTGAAGAGGTAATAGTAGTATTATTAGAATTTTGGCAATTTAGAAAATAATAATAATAATAATAAATAAAATATATAGAACTACATTGAAATTATTTGGCGAACCTTTTCTTGGAAAAGGTTTTTAAACCTCTTTTACAGTTTCCTATACGTATTAAATACCAAATCCTATACAATTTCCGTGAGGGCTCTTAAGCTTGTAAAAAAAGCTTTCTTCTAATTTCTTGCTTTTCCGGCGAGCATTTCTCTTAGCTTGTCGAGACTCTCTGACTCCGTCAGTTGCTCTAAATTCTGCATAGGTGGAAATCTTGGAACTTTGTTCCATCAATACCATATCCTAATTCTGGTTTTGAGGCAGAGTTCAAATCCGGTTACAATTATCCGACGATACTTCAGGCGAAATAATTAAGATATAAAATTCTTTACAGAACTTCGAACTTGCATTGTACCTGATATTGCATTGGATATTTCGTTGTTGGGTCGACAAACATCGTTGCTAAAAATATTGTAATTTGACTTGTTGGAATTATTATTGTTGTTGAGTGGATTGATTTTCCGGCAAAGTTCATTCTTTCTTATGGAGGTTTATCGGTTTTTCGATTGAAAGTTCGCCGAAGCACCAGAATTTTCGGCATTCATCAGAGCAGCAGCAGCCGGCGGATTTGGAAGCACGTCCGGACATCCCCGACTGTGATCCAAGTTTCATCTTTCTTGAATTATATATTCACATATCTATTTACTGTTGCCTTGTCGGCAATTTGGATTGTATTAATTTCTTTTTCTATATTTTCCATTAGTGTTTTAAGCTTAAGGTTTTATCTATTCATTTTAGTTCTGTGTTTGCATAGGGTTAGTTTAGTAGATGTGGTAGATTCATTGTTCTAGTGCCTGCTCGCGTTTCTGTTCTCGTAGTCACTCCTTTGAGTTGTTTTTAGCTCTCGGGTTCGTAGCTTGTAGTCCTTCATTCCCGTTTTTGGTTCTTAGTGGTAGTGTTTACCTAATACTTTTTGCTTATAGTGGAGGTAGTGAACGATGTGAGAGTAAGGTCATGTCCTCAGGCGGGGCTGGGGGTGGGGTCCAAGGGTGGGAAGGGGGATAAGAAAGCATCTAGGTTGAAAATTGGGTCTGGGAACATTGGGACGTTGACAGGGAAGTCTATAGAGTTAGCTAAGATTCTTCAGAAGAGGAAGATCAACATAACGTGTGTTCAGGAGACTAGATGGAAGGGTACTAGGGCACATGATGTAGACGGGTTTAAACTATGGTACTCAGGGAGCGCTAGGGGCATGAATGGGGTAGGTATTTTAGTAGACAGGGATCTCAGGGAGCTCGTGGTTGAGGTTAGAAGGGTAAATGATAGGTTGATGAGTATTAAGTTGGTAGTTGGTAGGTTTACTGTAAACGTGATTAGTGCATACGCTCCTCAGGTAGGTTTGAACTAGGAGGTCAAGAAGCAATTTTGGGATGATTTGGACGAGATGGTGCGTAGTATCCCGCACACAGAGAAGTTGTTCATTGGCGAAGATTTCAATGGTCATATTGGGGATAGTTCAAGGGGTTATGATGTGCATGGCGGTACGATTTTGGGGATAGGAATGAGGGAGGTAATTCACTGTTGGAGTTTGCTAAAGCTTTTGATTTGGTTATAGTTAACTCAATTTTCCCGCAGAGGGAAGAGCACCTGGTCACTTTCCAAAATTCAATGAGCAAGACTCAGATTGATTACCTTCTCTGCAGGAAATGCGATAAAGGTCTGTGCACTGACTGCAAGGTCATCCCGAGTGAGCACCTAAAGACTGTGCATAGGCTCCTAGTTATGGACCTGGAGATCAAGAGGAGTAAGAGGAAGAGGGCGGGGTATAGGCAACCAAAGATCAAGTGGAGTAACTTGACAAAGGACAAAGCTCAGGAGTTAGGGGAGAGGTTGTTGGCTATGAGGGCATGGATGAGTATGGGGGACACGTCTAGTATGTGGTCCACGAATGCGGATTGCATTAGGGTAGCTGCTAGAGAGGTCTTAGGGGTCACAAAGGGTTCTTCTTGGGGTCATAAAGGGAACTGGTGGTGGAATGGAGAAGTTCAAGGTAAAGTGGAAGCTAAGAAAGCTGCTTATTTGAAGCTAGTAGATAGTACAAACGAGGAGGAAAAAAGGACTTATCGGGAGTGTTACATAAAGGAAAAGAAAGAGGCAAAGTTAGTAGTTACGACGGCTAAGAATGCAGCATTTGCTCGTTTGTAAGAGGAGCTCGAGGGCAAGGGTGGGGACAAGAAGTTGTACCGGTTGGCCAAGGTGAGGGAGAGGAAAGCCCGTGACTTAGACCAAGTCAAGTGCATCAAGGATGAGAATGGTAAAGTGTTGATGGACGAGGCACTCATTAGGAGAAGATGGCAAACATACTTCCATAAACTGTTGAATGAGGAGGGGGATAGACGCATTGTGCTGGGTGAGTTGGAGCACTCCGAGCGTCGGCGGGATTTTGGGTACTGTAGGCGGATTACGGTAGAGGAGGTGGAAGGAGCGATGCATAAGATGTGCAGGGTTTGAGCAACGGGGCCAGACGAAATCCCGGTGGTGGTGGAGTATGATGGTCCCGCTTTACAAGAACAAGGGTGATATCCAAAATTTCAATATAGGGGTATCAAGTTATTAAGTCACACTATGAAGGTTTGGGAGAGAGTGGTGGAGGCCAGGGTGAGGAGGTGCGTGTCTATTTCCGAGAATTAGTTTGGATTCATGCCTGGGCGTTCAACTACGGAAGCGATTCATCTGGTAAGGAGATTAGTGGAGCAGTACAGGGAAAGGAAGAAGGATTTGCATATGGTGTTTATTGACCTTGAGAAGGAATACGATAAAGTTCCAAGGGAGGTCCTATGGAGGTGTTTGGAGGTTAGTGGCATTCCGGTAGCGTACATCAGGGTGATTAAGGATATGTATGATGATGTTAAGACTCGGGTGAGGACTGCAGGTGGTGACTCGGACCATTTTCCTATGGTGATGGGGTTGCACCAGGGATCGGCTCTTAGCCCATTTTTGTTTGCCTTGGCGATGGATGTATTGTCGTGTCACATCCAANACGCGAGGTTGGAGGTTTGCAGACGGACCTTGGAGTCTAAAGGTTTAAAAATGAGTAGAATTAAGACAGAATACTTGAAGTGCAAATTCAGTGAGACCCATGATGCAGACGTAGAGGTTATGCTTGATGCTCAAGTTATCCCCAAGAGAGCGAGTTTTAAGTATATCGGGTCTATTATCCAGGGTAACGGGGAGATTGACGAAGATGTCATGCATCGCATCAGAGCGGGGTGGATGAAGTGGAGGCTCTCTTCTGGTGTTCTATGTGATAGGAATATGCCGTTAAGACTTAAGGGTAAGTTTTATCGAGTGGTGATTCGACCCGCTATGCTGTATGGGGCTGAGTGTTGGCCAATTAAGAACTTCCACGTGCAGAAGATGAGAGTAGCAGAGATGAGGATGTTGAGATGGATGTGTGGGTGTACCAAGCGAGATAGGATTAAGAATGAAGCTATCCGGGACAGAGTGGGAGTAGCCTCCGTTTAGGACAAGATGCGGGAGTCGCGACTGAGATGGTTCGGACATGTTAGGAGAAGAAGAATTGATGCCCCTGTCAGGAGGTGTGCGAGGTTGGCCATGGAGAGTTTGAGAAGGGTCGAGGTAGGCCTAAGAAGTACTAGGAAGAAGTTATTAGGCAGGACATGGCGCTGCTTCAGCTTACTGAGGACATGACACTTGATAGGAGGGTGTGGAGGTCGAGAATTAAGGTAAAAGGTTAGTAGGTAGTTTATACTGTTCACTGATAGACTTAGTATCATGCATTTCCCTTCGTATTCCTAGATTTTTATTATGGTATGTGTTTTTGTTCGCCTCAGGTATTATATTCCTTGTTGCTATTATTGGATACTATTTATCCTTTATTACGGTATGTGATTTTTTCTTCCATCTTTCTTCCTTCCTTGCTTCCCCCTTCTTCATCTTGCCCTTCCTGAGCCGAGGGTCTATTGGAAACAGTCTCTCTACCTTTATTAGGTAGGGGTAAGGTCTGCGTACAGACTACCCTCCCCAGACCCCACATGTTGGGATCAAACTGGGTTTGTTGTTGTTGTTGTTGTAAGGGTAATCGGTCTCTAAATGCCATGTAGTTTCCTTTTTATATAACAATGTGCATAACACATTTATAAACAAGACTTTACTACACACAACTTGCAAACAACCCTAAGACAAACATGCTCTGATACATGGTTTGTCACGACCCAAACCGGAGGGCCACGACTAGCACCCGATGCCTACTCAACCGAGCTACACATACTTTATCTCCTTTTTTCATTTTTACTATAAGACTTGTCACGGGAAAATATAGGACATATAGATATATATACATATGTAACGACATTAGAACTTAACTTGCACAATTAACTCAAAAATGAGTTACAAAGATACATGGGATTCGGCAGAGCCGTCATGATAGACTAACATGTCATAACTAAAACTATACACAGGATACTATATGCCCTCTATGGAAACGTGACCATAATATATACAAGTCGGGATAGGGTCCTAGACGTCCTCATGAAACAAAATAACATATTTAGAACCCTGACTCGGCAATACTCCAAGAAGAAATGGAGTTCACCATCCAAAAACTTATATCTCGAGGCAGCCTACAGTGGAGATTTCTTGCCTCATCTATCTACACCTACGCGACATGAAACACAACGCCCCTAGGAAAAAGGAACGCAGTACGAATAGTGTACCGAGTATGTAAGGCAAAAATGAATCATAACAATAAGACACTATCAATAAGAGGGATAAGAGTCAACCTATAACCTTTGACTTACCGTTGAGGGCCATAACATCCATAATAAATTCAATCTCGTATATAAAATATGTAGCTATCGTGATTATCGTTCTGACTACACGTTCTGATTACATGATTATCGTGACTACATGTAGGCAGCCTATGTTTTTTTACCATAGTTCTGACAACATGATTATTATGACATTAACTGCCTAACAGATTAGTGGTAACCACCGACAAGCCGTAGCATTGTAGTAAATGCATGAATTCCCGACCGACCGTAGCTCGGTGGTAAATGCATAACTACCCAACCGATTGTAGCTCGATGGTAAATGCATGACTGCCTAAGTGGTCGTAACTCGATGGTAAATGAAGATGCATAACCGTCGAACCAACCATATATCGATGGTAAATGCGTAACTGCCCAATCGGCCATAACTCGATGGTAAATTCATGACTGCCTGACCGATCGTAGCTCGATGGAAAATGAATATGCATAACTCCCCAATCGGCTGTAGCTCAATGGTAAATGGAACATGCATATAACATTACATTATGAACATTAACATCCTTATCGTATGCCTCAATAGGGACTTAGAAACATACTTAGACATGATTTGACTTATATTTTACATGAATGAATAACATAAATATACTTAACTACTAAGAGTAGAATTGTTTCTAGAATAATATTAAGGTTATATTTCGTTACTTGGATCATCCAAAAAAAGAAGGATTAGCCTTACCATACCTTTAATATCAACTTCCTAAATGTATATATGAAGAATCTCCTTCATGCCTCAATCTCAAACTGTTTTGGGATTAACGATAGCACCACAAATTCAAAACAACTAAATGAATGTATACTTGTTGACCCTTCTGTTCGTTTTTGTTTTGATTGTCAAAGCGTTGTAGAGAGCAGTCCCATTTTGTTCAATTCCCTATCACTATAATGAGAGCTTAAGTGAAGAATTGCTCTATTTTCATCCATCGGCCAACACAATTAAAGCCCTGACTTTATCACTAAGAAATTGGCTATAAAAATGCCACCAACATGGTAATTTGTACTAGTCACTTGCTGCTCCTTGCTACGCAGCAACGTGGTGACATCCTTGTCTCCTTGCAATTGTCCACAAATCCTCATTAAACTCATTTGTCTCCCACTAATTTCAATAATTAACCAATATCTAGGTAATAATGATTTCTATACACTTTAGACTTACATATCTCCATTAAACGTTTTTAATAAATTATAAGTATCTTGTAAATATTAAAACATATTCTACTATTTAATAAATATTAAAGCATCCTTAAAGTAAAGTATATATTTTATCAAATTAAAATTGTATCGGACGTTCCTGAACGCACAAATTATTGTTTTGCTTCTGCCCAATGAAAAAATCATCTCTCCTTGTAGGGATGTCCATATGACGAATGGTTTGACGTGTTATAAACTAGACTCATAAGCCTTTATTCAGATATGTACAACAAAGGTGCAGGGTGTAACATTTTGGACGTGGGCGTTTGTTCGGATTTGGAGTTCCTAGGATGTGTTGGTGCTATTTGCCGAAAGTTGGCTATTTGGAGGTTTGAATTTGATAATATCGAATTTGGATTTTAGTTTCGGAAGATGGAATAGGTTAGTTTTGTCATTTAGGACTTGTGTGCAATGTTTGAATGTATTTTTTATTGTTTAGGCTTTAATCAGGCGCTTGATTCGAAGTTTGGAAGTTAATGAACTTAAAAGAAGCTTAACATGTGTTTTGGTTGTCGATTCTTGGTTTTGATGTTAGTCGTGGTATTTTGAGCATTTGGAAAAGTTCGGGTAAGATATTGAAACTTGTTGGTGTGATTGTATGGGGTCCCGGAAGGCTCGAGGGTGTGTTTCCGGGTAATTTTGAGTTATTTCCTCTAGGTTTGGATTGTTCGTTTTTCTGATTAGTAACAGTTCTCCATGATCGTGGAGCTTCTGTCGTGATCACAGAGAAGAGAAAGTTGGAAAGAGATTTTTCCTCTTCGCGTCCGCGTGAAAGGTATCGTGATCGCAAAGAGAGGGATCTGAAGTATCGTGTTCGCGTGCATGGGATGCGTTCCCGACGAGGGATGTTAAAAGAAAGGAATGACTCCGCATTCACGTAAGATTAGCAGATCAGGCATCGCGTTCGCGGAGGAGGTCTTCGCGTTTGCGAAGAAGAGCAGCAACTGGACAATCATTTTGGTCTTTGTGATCGCGAAGTGGGTCCTGCGATTGTGATGGGTATAACTGCGCAATGTATTTGTAACGACCCGATCGATCGTCTTGAGCTCTAGTGCGTCGTTCGGCTGAATGAGGCCTTGGGCAGCTTCACTTTAGGTATTATGACTTGTACACGTGGTCAGAATTGAATTTCGGGAAGATCAGAAATGATTTGGAAGGAGAATTCTAATTTTGGAAACCTTAAATTGGAGGAATTTACTAGTGTGATTTTTGAGTAAACGACCTCGGAGTCGGGATTTAAAGATTCCAACAGGTTCGTATGATGATTATGGACTTGGGCGTATGTTCGGAAGTGGACTTTTTGATATCGGGGTCTGATTTTGATTTCGAAAGTTGGAGTAGGTCCGTAATGTCAAATGTAACTTGTGTGCAAAATTTGAGGTCAATCGGACGTGATTTGATAGGTTTCGGTATCGAATGTAGAAGTTTGAAATTCTAAAGTTCATAAATCTCGAATTGGGATATGATTGATGATTTTTACATTGTTTGATGTGATTTGAAGCCTCGAGCAGGTCCATGTTATGTTTTGGAACTTGTTGGTATAATTGGACGGGGTCCCGGGGGCCTTGGGTGGATTTCAGATGGTTAACAGATCAAGTTGAAGCTTGAAGGATGGCTGAAGTACACCAGTTCTGGTGTATTCGCCCTGTGCAAGTTTGACCCCAGGTGCGTGACCGCAAAAGCGAGGACATGGTCGCAGGTGCGGTCGGGGCGAAGTTGGGCAGCAATCGCAGGTGCGAAGGGTTGTCCACACCTGCGAGGTCGCAGATACGGAGGTGTGTCGCAGGTGCGAGAATGGGAGAGAAGGCTTGGGGGCGCAGGTGCGGACATATATCCGCAGATGCAGATGCGTATCTGCGCATGGGTGACTGCAGATGCGAAAATGGGAATGAAGCCCTGGGTCGCAGAAGCGATGAGATATCTGAAGCGGGGTCGCAAATGCGGTAAGTAATCCGTAGAAGCGAAAACTAGGCAGAACATAAGGGGATCGAACTTGGTCATTTCCTCATTTTCATTTAGGGTTTTGGAGCTCGGTTCTTGGGAAGTTTTGAGGACTATTCCATCGTAGAACACAAGCTTCGGGTCGTTCGGCTCAGAGTTGAGGATCGAAAGCACAATTTTGAACCGGAAAGTGAGCTTTGAAACGAGGTAAGTCTCATGTATAACTCTGTGAGGGGAGAATTATCCCTAGGTGATATATTTTCTCTGTGCTGCTTTTTGTGGGAGTTACGTGCGCGCAAGGTGACGAGAGGCCGTACGTAGCTACATTCATGTTATTGTCCGGGTAGACTTAGGTTCATATCATGCTATAGTTGTACTGTTTGCGTAGTCTCTCGCTTGTTATTTCCCCTATTTTACATTCTATTCGAGA
>MDKH01240571.1:0-45140 GCA_005239495.1 Nicotiana undulata
TCCTTAATATCATGAAACCAAGGCTTTCCATCTGCTTCTTCTTCAACATGGGCGCAATAGGCCTGGTGGTTGTGAATCCCCACCGGGATAGGATCAATGAAGTTCTTATCTGGATGCTGGATCATAGATGACAAGGTGGCCAGTGCGTCGGCAAACTCATTCTAGATTCTGGGAACGTGCCGGAATTCAATCTTTGTTAACCTCCTTCTCAATTCCTGCACACGATGTAGGTATGGCAGTATCTTGGAATTCTTGGTCGCCCATTCCCCTTGGACTTGGTGTATCAATAAGTTGGAATCACCAATTACTAATAATTCTTGAACATTCATGTCGATGGCCAAATTGAGCCCCAGGATACAGGCCTCATATTCAGCCATGTTGTTGGTGCAGGGGAACCTGAGTTTGGTGGATACCGGGTAGTGCTGACCCATTTCTGAAAATTAAGACTTCTCCAATACCCACGCCATTGAAGTTTGCGGCCCCATCAAAGAACATCCTCCAACCGTCATAGGATTCTGCAATGTCCTCTCCTACGAATGATACTTTCTAATCGGGGAAATACGTTTTTGAGGGTTCGTATTCTCCATCCACAGGGTTCTCAGCAAGATGATCGGCTAATGCTTGTCCCTTGACTGCATTCTGAGTTACATAAATGATGTCGAATTCACTTAACAGGATTTGCCATTTAGCCAGCTTGCCAGTGGGCATAGGTTTCTGAAAGATATACTTGAGCGGATCTATCTTTGATATGAGATACGTTGTGTAGGCACAAAAATAATGCCTCAGCTTCTGTGCGACCCAAGTCAAAGCACAACAGGTGCGCTCTAATAGAGAATATCGGGCCTCATACGGAGTGAACTTCTTGATGAGGTAGTAAATTGCTTGCTCCTTCCTTCCTGTTTCATCATGTTGCCCCAGAACGCAACCGAAAGCTCCATCTAATACAGCCAAGTAGAGTAATAGGGGTTTACCCGGATCTGGGGGTACCAAGACTGGTGGTGTTGAGAGATACTCCTTGATTCTGTCGAAGGCTTTTTGACAATTCTCAGTTCATTTGGTCGCGGCATCCTTTCTTAGCATTTTGAAGATTGGTTCACAAATGACGGTAGACTGGGCTATGAACCGGTTGATATAATTGAGCCTTCCCAGAAAACTCATAACATCCTTCTTGTTCTTCGGTGGTGGCAATTCCTGAATGGTTTTGACTTTGGATGGATCCAATTCTATTCCCCGGCGGCTTACAATGAAACCCAGTAATTTTCCAGCAAGAACCCCGAACGCACACTTCGCGGGGTTCAATTTCATATTGTATTTTCTTAAACTGTTGAAGAACTTTCTCAAATCTTCCATGTGATCAGTAGCTTTCTTTGATTTGATGATGACGTCGTCCACATACACCTCAATTTCTTTGTGAATCATATCATGGAATACAGTAGTCACGGCTCTCATGTAAGTGGCCCCTGCATTCTTCAGACCGAATGTCATCATCTTGTAGCAATACACCCCCCACGGCGTAATGAATGCCGTTTTCTCAGCATCTTCCTCGTCCATCAAAGTCTGATGGTAACCAGCAAAACAATCTACAAAGGACTGCAGCTCGTGCTTGGCACAGTTGTCAATTAAGATGTGTATGTTCGGCAGGGGGAAGTCATCTTTCGGACTGGCCCGGTTGAGATCCCGGTAGTCGACGCATACTTTGACCTTCCCGTCTTTATTTGGTACATGCACAATGTTGGCTAACCATGTAGGATATTCGACCACTCGGAGAACCCCGACGTTGATCTGCTTAGTGACCTCTTCTTTGATTTTAAAGCTCATGTCTGGTTTGAACTTCCTGAGATTTTGCTTCACTGGTGGGCATGTTGGATTGGTTGGCAGTTTGTGGGCCACAATAGATGTACTGAGGCCAGTCATGTCATCATATGACCAGGCGAATATGTCTTTATACTCCCTTAAAAATTCTGTATATTCCTCCTTTTCTGACGGTGATAGATGAATGATGATGCATGTTTCTTTGACGTTCTCTGTGTCTCCCAGGTTGACGACCTCAGTCTCGTCCATGTTAGACTTAGGTCTATTCTCAAAGTTCTCGAATTCTCTAATAATATCCTCAAGTATATCATCCTCGTCTAACTCGGAATCCATTTGTTGCATTGCCTTGTTGCAAGTCACAGTCGTCGGTTCATCAAGATAAGTAATAGTAATATTGTGTAAATAAAGTAATGGGGAGGAAAACAGTAGCAAGTAAATATAAGATTTATAAAGAAGTTGGAAATTCTTTGATAAATTAAAATAATTGTATGAACATGGGAGCTCTTTCTTGCAGAAATTAAAAATGCGAAAAGGAAGAAAATTCTTTAAATAAATAAACTGTAAATAATGCTTGTTTTGTTAGCCTTGCTACCCCGAGGCTCGACGAGCTTTGGTCGTCCAAACGGACCAATTGTTGAGATATAATGCTAGAGTGCATGAACCAACCTTTGGGGAGGGGAATAATAAAAAGAAACAAAAAAAAAGGTAACAATTCAGTGAGGATTATAAAGAATATTGCGGTAATTTAAATACGTAATGCGAAAATGTAAAATGCATCCTAAGTTGGGGAACCTCTTTGTGCCCGAGGTAGGCCTAGCGACAAATTAATTTGGAGAACTTAAAATACTAAATGCCTCATTTTATTGATAATAAAATAGACAAATCCAACTTGACTCTAAGAATGCGAAGATATAAAATGTCACTAATGGCCAGTGGCCTTATTACATCAAAAGCAAAGTAAAGACAAATACTATCTATTTGGTCCCAGAAGGATCTTCCCCAGACTTGGCATCTCTACTTGCTTTGATCAACATTCCCATCTCGCGGAGTCCCAGCAGCAAGTAGGTCTTGGCTAAAATTCCCACTTCAGCTCCCTCGGTCTTTTGACAAGTTTCGATCCTCCTAAGGAACTTTTCCTCCAAGTCAACGATGCCTCGTTCCAAGTGTGCTAGCCTCTGGGTGGAAGGGACGACAATGTCCTTCCATTCCTCGATCAGCTTTTTGTTAGCTATGTGAATTTTGTGATGATCTTCTTCACAGTCACAGAGCCTTTTGCGCAGCTGGTTGAACCTAGTTGTTGCCTCGGCTTTCTCGTCTATGACCCCATGTCCTTGAGAGAAACCTGGCTCAATATTTCCTCCCCAGTTATCTTCCAACCATCCCAGATAGTAAGGAGAGCAACCAACGTGATACCTGTCGGGCTCGATAGTATCCTTCTCCAACCGGATCCTGCAGTGCCACAATTGCTGAGCTTGACACTTGTGAGGATTGTCATCGTTTTGGAAGTCCGCCCTGAGATGACTTATTTTCTCGACCCTTGGGATGACTTTCTTTCTCCCTACCTGCCTCATGACACAAATCGGGACGTAAGGGTATGTCCCTCTAAGACCAATCAATATCAGGAACGGGGTATCTCTAGTCCGAATGATGAACTCGTCGGTCGGGAACCACTCGAACATCCATTGGATTTGATTCTCGGTCAGATCTCCCAATGACTCAACCCATCCCTTGGCATTTTCTGGCTGTGCAAACATGTCGGGGATGTAGTTCATACACTTTGGGTGATGGAAAGCAATATGATCATCCCAAATTCTCCTATGTATATCTTGACGGTAGTCGCCCCTTTGTAAATGCTCAGTGAGCCAAAGATGGAGTAGCAGGTTGCAACCCTCAAAATGTTTCGCTCCTCGTTGACAGTTCTCCAAAGATCGGTATATGTCAGCAACAATCATGGGTACAATGCTGAAATCTTGTCTGTTGATCCCTTCCATCAGAGTCTTGGTAACCATAGCCAATCTGGTGTGGATTCTCCCCTTCTTTGTCGGGAAGACCATCAATCCCAAAAAATAAAATATGAAGACGAATACACGGCGGTGAATGTGTCCTAGAGAGGTGAGGGCGAACTCTTCCTGATATGTACGGTAAGACTGACTACGGCCATACCTCTCGTACAAATAGTCAAAAGGGATATACGAGTCTTCTAAGCAGATTAAATCCGGATTCTTCTTGAGTCCCATCATTTGAGAAAACCCCGGCCTGTTCCGTTTTCAGGCATCAATAACCCTTGAGACTCCCAAGGCAAACCAGTTAAACCCCCTATCTCCTCCAGCAGTGGTGTCATCTCATTGTCCCCAAATCGAAATACCGATCGAGCACAATCTCAGAATAAGGTGGCAACCTCTATCATCATGTTATTAGGCTGAATGTCCAAAAGAGAGGGCAAGTTGCCCAGGTGTTTTCTGACTGCTGTTTTGTCGCTTGAATGCAAGTCTTCCCACCAATTCAGAAGCTTTGGGTGGATGTTGGTGACCATGCCGAATCTGGGAACCTCGTGCCTCATCTCTGCAAAAATAAACAAGTTAGGCCCTTACCCCCACCGGATTCAACTATTTAATACCAATAATTTGCAATGAGCATTTAAGTTCTCCAAATAAATGCACAGAACGTGAAGGCGTCCCTTTGGGTTCCAGGGAAACCCAATGGACTTTGGACAAGGCTATCTTAAAAGCTATTGTGCGGACAACACGTTAGCCTGGCTAGGTTTGACCATGATGCATGCAACATACAACAGAGTAAGGTTTCTATTGGGGTTTTAGACTGGTACCCTTGAGGGGACAACTCAAGGGGGAAGGCACAGAACTGTCGACTGCACCACTGATCGACTAATTTTACCGCAAATACGCCTTTCCTAATTTAGGGGGTAAGAATATTGGAATAGCGCAACCACTCATTGTAAGCCTTGCTATAGGATTTTGTTTGACACGAGTGGAATATGAATGCGGAGCATGATATGCAAAAAATATCATTTAAACAAATAGGCATGTATTTTCACATCGAGGAAAGCGGTAAGAAAGGAAATACAACAGTTATAATGGAAAGCGGTTACAAAGAAAACATGAAGATATGTCAGTTTCATTCAGGTGAAATAAATACTTGTAATAAGTAAATAGTTAACAGCATATAACGGGGAATAGGAAAAAGGCGTAAGCAATTAAATGTAAATCAAAAGGTCCAAATTCACAAAGCAAATTGTAATGGTATTAGCCTAGGGAAAATCTCCAGCAGAGTCGCCATGCTGTCGCGCCCCCTTTTTCTAAAGCACGGTTCAGGTACGGAGAGATCAGGTTTATGACATTTTGGACAACTCCTTAAAGGAAAGGTTTAAGGAAGAGTCGCCACCTTACGATTTTTATGGTGCGTTAGGGCACCTAGAGTTGATAACTCATGAACTAGTTTGCATTACCAGAGATTGGGTAAGGGCATGAAATTATCCCAAGGGGAAGGTATTAGGAACCCCTCAAGATCCACAATTGTGGGTCCCAGCCAATAAGTTTTGTGAATTTTGACCGTGAGCAAGTAACAAGTAAGGTTCACATATGAGAGGATTTAAAACAAGTATGAAATCTTTACAGGTTTTTGAATAACATAAATATTTGAAAAGAACTGTCCTAGGTTTAAAGTAATACGGATCACTTCAACGCAATACCCGGTATGTCACACCTCGAGGAGGCGGTTACACGTGGTATTAGCGCACCAATCATCATATCCGTATTCAACCCTTCCCACCCCGTAAGGTTATTTAAAGCGCATATGTTGGTCACGAAAGCTTATTGTGTGCCATTACCCGTCCCATCCTATGAGACCCGGAGGGTGTTTAGGACTACTAATCCTACAAGGCAGGAACTACGCAGAACCCTTAGGCTTAAAGGTCAAAATACTAAGCGACATACAAAAACAAGTAGGATTGCACATATGAGGGAACATATAAAGGCAAAGAAATAGGCTCATAGATCCCTCCACAAATAGACACGTAGGTAGCACGTCTCCTACACAATTAAGCCTCAAAGTTAAAACAAGAGTTTGAGTTGGAAAGTAGTGGGGTTTCAAACGTTTGATTTTCTATTTTTGGAAAAACTTAGTAATAAACAGGAAGTTCAGTTAAAAATAGAGCAGTTTAGAGAAGAGTGATTGATTAAAAATCCAGTAGTCTAAGGGCAGTATCAAAAGTGTGCGACATTTTAGAAACTTTCAGCAAAAGAGATGAATAGCTTTAGAGAATCAGTAATCAGAGGCAAAGCAAGATTTTAAATAAACAGAGTACTTTGAATAGGCATGACTTCTTTAAAACCCAATAATTCAAGAACCAAGAGTTTAAAGGAGTTTTAGTAAAAAAAGAGTGAATGCACAATTTCAAAAATCAATAATTAGGAATAGAGCAGGAGTCTTTAGAAAACAAGAGTGAGAGCAGCAAGGTTTTAAGGATTTCAAAAGAGACTAATTAGCCTTAAGACCAGCCAAGTATTGAACGAATTATTTTGGTTTTGGTGCGTATTAAGCCTAAGGTTTGCCTAGGCGTTGTATACATTGCCTACTTTAGAAGGTGAACATGCATAGTTAACTCTGATTTTAAGGGATGTACGTTGGCAAATATTGCAGGTAGTTTAACCATATTTTTTTAAATTAAGCATGCGAATTAGGTGTTTTTACGATTGCAACTCAGAGAAATATAAGATCCTAAACAAAAGATTCCTAAAACATGGTTTCTAGGATGCAAATGCAGCGATGACCTTATGCAGTTGATTTTGCGTTATATTAATTGATCAAAATTAGGAGATGAAAGTGATTCAATGCTGAAAGTGAAGGACCTAGGACAAGTCTCCTAATATGTGAAATGCGTGCCTTATACAAGTTATCTAATGCACAAATAGAGTCCTATAGGCATGTTTTCTACCCATTACCTAAGCTAGGCATGCATAACCCCCATATTCACTATCCAGCCCCAATCACTCGTTTACAAATTATTACAGACCATAATAAATGAATTACAATAATGAAAAAGAAAAATAAGAAGTTATTCTATAGGGAGCCTTCAATCAGGCCCAATATTCCAGACTCACCACTTTTAATTTCACAGCCTTACATCAACCTGGGTGCGGCAAAGTTCCCAGAGGCCTTGGTGAGGGCCCTGACCAATACCAACACCCAAAAAATGCCCATGGTTAAACAAGTGCAGTGTAGAGTACCCTACCTCAGTGTCTCAAGGTTCAGAGGGAACTCATGGTCCCTAAGCGATGCACACACTGAGGGGGGTGGAACCTAAAGGTCTAGGAATTGTGCAAAGTGCTAAAAGAGGTTAAGAAAGGGAATTTTGAAATCACTTATAGACTAACAGAAGAAATAATTTTGAAATAGGAAGTAACAACAACTAATCACAACTCAGTAGAGTTCCAAGCAACCAAACACAAACAGGGAGGAGAGGGATTCAGGGGACAAATAATAGGGCAGTATATAAGCAGTTCAAAGTTACAGGTTCACCACATGGATTAGAGGGTAACATGAGATTGGTTTTGAACAAAAGAAGTAACAACAACTAGTCATAAATTAGTGGAGTACCAACCGGAAAAGGGGATAAATAAGTCACATAGTGACACACAAAGATACATAAACTTAAGCGTAGCTTCACAAATCAGGGCAACCAAGTATAAACATGATAGTAGATAGTGACTACAGTAGGTGAGACTAAGAGCAAGTGATAGTCATACAAGTCAAGTCATAAGGAGAGTAAATAATAACAAATAAAGGTTTAGCAGGATCATAGACACATGAAAACTGAACAGGAAAGAGATGGCTTACAGATGCACCCAAGAGTGAGTAACGACCATAACAGTGTTGACTTAACCACAAATAGGTAAAGAGGCAGGTATGACAAGTATCACAGGCAAACATGTATCAATTGTATGTAAAACAATAGAAGCATTGGTAGAGGACAGTTAAGAACATAGCATGCTGAAATATGAATAAACACATTGGTTAAGAGTTTTGAAAAGTTAATCAGGACATACCAGTGATGCAAGTAAAGAGCAGCAGTAGAGGGTAGAAAATAGCACAGTATTAGCCTTGGCTTAGCAACCGGCTAGTAGTAGTAGTAGGCAGCAAAGAGTAACAATAGAGACAAGAGAGAATGCCAAGAGAAGCAGAACACAAGAGAGTAGTATAGAGAGAGTTGAGCAATGTTCGACTTCCCGTTTAATGAAAGAGTAAGAGTATTTATAGTTTTCAAAGCAGTAGTGAAATAAGGTAAGAATCAAGTCCAGTAGTAATTAAAGGACTTTGAAATCAATTAGTCAAGAAATAAGGTAAGTTTTATTCGCAAAATATTGAGAATCAGTATTATATAGGGCAGGAATAATCAATACATGACAAATAAGGAAAAGATCCATGTAATTTGGTAATAACAACTTCATAAAAACTAAGGATCAAAAGACCCCTTCAGTTAAGGAATCACTTCACACGGTCAAAAACAGGTAAATAAGGAAATAATAATAAGCACATAGTAGGGAGCTGGGGGAAGGTACACGAAGGTTCAATTAAGGTAATAGCCAAACGGTAAAATCTGTTGTAAAATAAGCAAGAGAAATAATCAGTAGTGTAAAGAATATCACAAGGAATCAATTACAGGAAATCAATCACATGAAATTAGGGATTCAAACGTTAACAATACTGATATTAAAGGACACATTCCATGAACGAACATATAAGCAGAGTATAAGCAAGCAAAATCGAATCAGAACACTAGTATAATAGCAAAATCAGAATCAATCGAAGCATACTCATGAGAACACAACAAACAAATGGAGCAAGTAAACATATATATCGAAAGCAAGTCAGAAACTAGGGTTACGACTACAGATTTAGGGTTTTAGCAAAAAAATCAAACAACAAAGTAAAGACCTTGAATAAACAGGCAAACGCAAGGAAAATCATAAGATAATACTGAGAAATCTGGAATTAAACCGTTTAGAAAAGGGGTTCTAAGAACCCTAGTACTTGAAAAGCAAAAATCGTTCGAAGAGTACCAGTTTTTAAGAAAAAATAGGTGAAAATCATTGAGATAAACATAGATCTGTTGCATATCTTGGAAGAAGTTGAAAGGTCAGAACTAGGGTTTCAGATATAGAACCCATAGATAATCGAAAAACCTGTTATAATACTTAGAGATGGTGGTAGCTGGAATATCACCGGGTTGAACCTCGCCGGAGAAGGCCGGAAATGTCCAAGCAGGAACCTCTATGGCCGTTATGGCATGGTTGAAGCTTTAAAGGGTCTTAGAGACGAAGTGACCGGAGAAACGTACCTTCATGGTGGCCGGTGGTTGAAGGGATGAGACTGGAGGTGGCCGGAGATGAAGGTGAAGCCATCGGAGAAGATAAACAGCTAGAAGGTTCTAGAGAGATGAGGGAGTAGAGGGGCGAGAATAGAGAGAGTGGGTCTTGGGAAAATGAGAGACGGGGAGGGGGGGGTAATTAGGATTAATTATTGCAAGGTGGGGTTTGAGCCGTTGATCAAGATTGATCAACGGTTCATATTAAATTGTGGGTTGGGCCGGGTATGAATTGGGTTTGGGCTGGGTAGGAATTGGGATAAAGGGTCAGGTGCGTTGGGTTTTGATTTTAGGCTATAATTGAAATAAAAGTGGCTATTAGTTAAATACCAATAAAAAATAGATAAGTAATTAATAAAATAATTATTAATTATAAAAAAAATTGAGTTTAAATAAATGAAATTAAGGTAATTAGATGATATTAAATATAAAAATGAATAATTATCGAATTAAAATAGCATAAAATGTGCAATTAGGCTATAGTTGCAAAAGTATCGTAATTGAAATTAAATAAGACACAATTGGCCAATTTACGAAATTATTGGATTTTAATAAATAACAAGTGAATATAAATGACGTACTGAACTGGAAAGTATTTTGAAATTTATTTTAGAGCATAATTTATAAATTATAAAAATATACAATATTAAATAAATAGGGAAATAGTTAAGATGAAATATGAAACAAATTTGGAAAAATACTCATTATTGCAAAGAGTGATTTTGAATGCTTATATACCAGTTTGAAAATAATTTGGGAAAAAATTGGGTATCAACAATCCCATCTTTGGATGCCACATAATTTGATGCTCAATTGCCTCCCCACATTCCAGCATTTTCCTCCAAATATGAGATCCATTTCTCCATGGAACAATCACTGCATTTAACTTCTTGCAATACTTTTGACACATGAAAGAGCTCCATAGACTAGGCTTTATTCTAAAGTACCACCACAACTTACTAAACAAAGCCTTTGACACATCGTGAAGTGACCTAAAGCCAATACCCCCTTTATCACAAGGCCTACACAAATTGTTCCAAGATGCCCAATGCCTTGATGTACCTCCAATTGCACTACTCAAATTGAGAAAAAATCTTGTGGTGCTTATTAATGACATTATGTGGAGGATTAACTGCTGAGAGCAAATGAATGGGTATACTTTGAAGAACATGAGCTATTAACACTGCCCGACCACCAATTGACAACAATTTCCACTTCCAACCTTGTAATCTATCCATGACCTTTGTGATCAAGCCTTTGTAATAATCCATCTTCCTTATAGCATAAAAGATAGGGCATCCTAAATATGTAAAAGGAAAATCATTCCTTTCAATCCAAGTAATCCGTTCAACATTTTCAACAATATCCATATCCACAAGGTGATGTATATAGAGTGCTGATTTACTCTTATTCACCAATTGCCCTGAAGCCTCTTCATAAGCATGTAACACATTCATTACCAACCTTAGGGAAATTTCATCAGAAGAGGAAAAATGATAGTATCATCCGCATACGCCAAATGATTTATTTTAGGGCTCCACTTAGGCATGCCAAATCCACAAAAATTTAAATTCTTATGGAGTGAATTAAGGCCCCTAGACAAAGCTTCAGCAGCCATAATAAACAGTGTCGGAGAAACTGGATCTCCTTGCTTGACACCCCTCATAGATTTGAAAAAACGATAGTCCTGCCCATTAATTAATATGGAATACCAATTGTTTGATACAATTCCATACACCAACCCTATGAACCTCTCTCCAAACCCCATCTTCCTTAACACCTTTGTTAGAAACAAACAGGAGAGCCTATCATACTCTTTAGTCATGTCATGTTTAATAACTACATTAGGCCCTACCTTAGTTCTAAGCGTAATGTTAGTTATTAATTCTTGTGTTAACAATACATTCTCAACAATGCTCCTTCATTTTACAAATCCAGATTGCTCCACAGAAATAATGCTAGGAAGGAACCCTACTAACCTTTCATGAACCACCCTTGATATAATCTTGTTTGAGAAATTACTCAAACTTATTGGCCTCAAATTCGAAAATATGCAAACCTCCTTCTTTGGCAAGACCACAAGGTTCATATGATTTATACACTTGGGCATTACATGCCCATTGAAATCAGCTCTCACCATGTCAAAAATATCATCTCCAATAATGTCCCAACAAGCATGATAAAATCTCCCTGAAAAACAATCCGTACCACTTGCACTCTCACCGTTAAGGCCATAAACTGCCTTCTTCACTTCCTCCTTAGTAGGCTGCCTCATCAATTCCTCATTTTGTTCCATGTTGATCAGTGAAGGAATATGATCAAGGATTCTAAAATCTGTAGGGACTACTGATTCAGAGAACTGTTCCTTGAAAAACCTTACTGCCTCCTCCGCAATTTCAGCATCATCTTCAACCCAAGCACCTCCACTGTTTTGAATTCTTTTGAGCTGGAGTCTTTTTCTTCTTCCATTAAAATGAGCATGGAAAATTTTTGTATTTCTATCACCTTTAATGAACCACTGCATTCTAGCCTTGTGCCTCCAAAAGTCCTCCTCTATTGCTAGATATTTGATCATTTGAGCTTGGACTCTTTGTAGCCTCTCCCTATTCTCTTGTGTTGGATATGCTTCAAATTGAGCCTCATGGACTACTACCACATCGTCCAAGCTAGATAATTTCTAAAATATATCCCGAAACGTGGCCTTTCTGCAGGTGGTCAGTGCCTTCTTAAGTTTCTTCAATTTGTAATTGAAGATCACAAAAGGATTTGCACTAAAATCAGCATGCCACTTCTCTTTCACAACATCTTTGAAGGTCTCATTCTTTATCCAGAAATTCAGAAACGTAATAGGTTTCTTAACTAGAGCAACTTCAATATCATATTTCAACACATAGGTCGATGGTCAGACCCTATTTTGGATTGGTGCGTGACCTCTAGCACAGGGAATGTTTGTTGAAACTCCATATTGCCCAAACATCTATCTAATCTTTTGAAAATATACTCCTCATCCGCTCTTCCATTCCACCATGTGAAGAAACTGCCCTTGTAGCCCACATCTGACAAGCTACTAGTTGATATGTAATGCCTAAAATCATCAATCTCATTTATAGATACTGTCAATCCTCCAAATTTTTCTTCCTCATCCCAAATTAAATTGAAATCTCCACCCACTAGCCATGGGATGGCCATGTCTCTAGCCAAATTATACAGTGAATCCCATAGATCTATTCTCTCTATTGGGTCACACTTTGCATATACTAAGGAAAAAATTAACTCCACATGAGTTTCAAAATGAGTTAGCCTTAATGTGAGTTGTTGTACCATGTCATAAATGATCTCCACCTCAAATACTTCATCAATGAGCACCCAAATTTTATTTGAGACGTTTGCATTGCCTGAGCAAATCCAATTCTCCTTCTATATTTTTCTAGTTTCCTAGCTTGCTGCTTGGGCTCCATGAGTCCAATGAACTCAAGTGGTGTTGTCTATTCATTGTAATCAACCTCTCAAACGCCTGCATGGTCTTCACTGACCTAATGTTCCAAATCAGTGCATCCACCAAATAAGAGATTTCGAGATTGTACTCCTTGTTTGTACTCAAGTTGAAGGGATAATTGAGGATTCCTTGACTGGATCTTTAGTTGCTTTCCATCTCCCTTTAGCTCCATATTTTGCCTTGTCCAAGTGCCTAAGAGATAAGTCTCGTTGCCTTGCAATGTTTTTGAAATTTTGGGCAATTGATTCTTCATCGGGATCTTTGCCCAATGTCTCTCCTTGATCATGAACCCATTTATCTTCTCTTTTAGCCTCTAAAACTTCACGATCTTGTCTTTGACTGACTTGTTGATCCCCATTTTGGTTTTGCTGCTTTCCCACTTTGCTTGCCAATGGGACAATGTTGCTCATCTTCTTTAGGGCTTGGTCTTTGGATAGTTGCTTGTCTCCAGTTTTCTCCCCCTCGTTCCTGCTGCCATTAGAACTTTTAGGATTGTCACCAGCTGCTCCTGTACCACCCGGATCACCCATGTTGACGTTAATGCCACTAGGGTTCAATGTAGCTCCACTAGGGTTTCCTTCCAATAATCTAGGGCTACGAGGTTCAACATTAGAGAACCTTAGTACCTCAGCAGTTCCTTCAAGCTCTTTTCCAGTAGTAACTACCTCCTCTCCTTGAGTAATTTTGTTGGCAATATCCTCACCGTTAACACTTTCTACCTCTTCTTCTACATCAACATCTGAATCTATTTCTGCTTCTATTCCATCTGGAATCTCTCCTTCTTCTTTGTCTGCTTCAATTTGATCAACCCATAATCTACCACAAGTCCATTTAACTCTCTCACTTGACTGAAAACCTCCTCACCTGTGTCAACTTCCTTGTATGCCAAGTTATCCTGCTTCTTTGTTTAAATACATTCCACCCTTGTCTCTTGTGATGGAACTTCTTAAACAGAAGTATTAGTGGTAACCATATTACCAGCAAATGTACGATGAACCCATTGAGATGTAGATTCCTTATTTCTTGCCTCACCATTCCTTCCATCAATAGGAGTAGTAGGAACTCCTTTTTGCACTGCCTCACTTCCAGCTGAAATAGGAAATTATTTTTGGCCCGGAACCTCAACATCCACACCTTACTTTGCTCCAGTTGTATTAGGAGTGAAAGTTGTGGCAGTAGCCTTCAACTGATTCCCAGTCGAACTAGGTTTAGTGGTTGACTTGGCAGTCCCATTCCCAACTGCAATAGGATTAGGTATATTTTCCCCCAAAACTAGCTGATTAGTGTTCTTCTGTTCCCCATCTTCAATCTCCAAAATTACAAATTGATTCATTGTTTGTACCTGCTGTACTGCCTTCTCCATAGGAAGTTGTTGTCCTTTATCAACTAGGACAATTTCTTTTCCAGTAACTACACAATCATCTCCTTGTTTAGTCCCTTTTTAGCACGATTATCCCTCACTTCCTTCCATTGTTCTTTCCCCTTCCCAGTAGTATTACCAACTACTTTACCACTTGACAGGATCATTAAAGTACCTTGTTGATTTCCAATATTTGGGGAAGAAGCTTGTGCGCCTTGATGTCCAGTCACCTTCTCACCTTGTGTTGGTTGTTCTTTGTTCTCCATGAATTCAGGATGAATCCTACAACATTCTAACATATCATGTTTACACATTTTGCAATATTTTGGCAAGTAGTCATACTTTATGTTCACTCATTCAGTCCTTAACTCACCACTAGCTTCATTATGAATATTCATTCGAACCTTCTTAGGAAGCTCACCCAAGATATCAACAAATACCTTAACTCTAGCACAACTTGGCCTAGTTTTTTTAATAGTTTCCATATCAAGATGTAATGGTTTGCCCACAGTTGTGGCCAATGAAAATAGGCATTCTTTAACAAAAAACGTAGGCAACAAATTTGGGAAGGAAATCCATGCCATCACCTTTGATGTCTCCTCTCCAGCTTTGAACTTATAATCGTAAATCAAAGTTCTCAATTGATATTCACGTCCCACCTTATCTTTCACATAGTAAACACTTTTGGACGTAAATTCAATAAAATCTTGCCATAAAGACATCCTAACTAACACATGCCTGTCACGTAGGAAACCAATATTACACTCACCTTTAATTCCACATTGAATTGGAATTATTCTACGTAGTTCATTGGGCTCAGGCCAACCATATGAAAATTTGCACACCACTACGTATTGAAGACCTTCAATAAAATTCATTCTCTCCACTTCTGCATCTGTAAAATCAACAGTGTGGTGTCTATTAAGTAAACTAGTACGCCTGGGTTGAATTGGCTCGATACAACTATTACGTTCTTGCATGGAAGTATTTAATGTAGCAGGTTTAAGAATTTTTGAGTAGTCTAGGGGTTGGGTGTTGTTGTTTGTGGTCGTAGGGGGATGTGCGAGGGTGGGGGGGGAGGGGGGAGGGGATGACCAGCCGGAGAAGAAGGCTGGCCGCCGACCAAATTGGCCACAAGGTGTTTTTCACTTAAATATAACTGCTGGTTTTTCATTTCTGGTGTCCAGGTATTTTGTCCTGTGCGATCGCATAGGAAAGTCCGAGATCACACAAAGTAAAACTTGAGGTCCTGTTTGGTACACTATGCGAACGCAACACACAGTGTGCGATCACAATAGTCAGCTCCCCCTACCCTGTGCGAACGCACGCCCTACCCTGCGATCGCACTGCCCCAGCCCCCCAATCATGTGCGAACGCACGCCCCTTCCCGCGATTGCACTGCCCCAGCCCCCTTACCATGTTCGATCGCATATCTTTATCTACGATCACACAGTTGCCCAGCCCAGCTAATATAAATACATGTTAAAACCGGGCAGAACCCTTTCTTCTCCAATGTTTTCGAGGTTCCAGCCCTAAAAACGAGTTTTCTTCAACAATCTTCATCCCCAATTCATAGGTAATTAATTCCAAACCTTGTTTTTTCAATTCCTTACTATTTTGCATCACTTTTAAAGCAAAAACAAAGAATTTTCATGGTAAAAAATCTAGGATTTAGGTAGAATTAGGGAGTTTTGTAAAAAATAAATTTTTATATCAAATTAAGGTCGGATTTCAAAATTAATAGCATATTTGGGTTCGTGGTTGAATGGGTAAACATAATTTGGTCCGAACCCCGAGTTTAGACCAAGCAGGCACGGGGTCGGGTTTTCACTTTTTTTAGAAAACTTAGGAAAAATTATATCTTTCAATAAAGTCAGTTCCTTTAGCATTAGTTAATGATATTAAGTTAATTTTGATTAGATTTGAGCAAGTTAGAGGTGAATTCAAAAAGAAAAATGAATACTTGAGCAGTGAGTGGCCTGCGGAATTGAGGTAAGTGTTTGGTCTAACTTTGGCTAGAGGGAATAGGACTCCCCACTTGTTTGTTATGTGAAATGCATGGACGTGGTGTATAGGTGTGGTGACGAGTATCTATGCACCACCCAAATTGGTTGTTAAACATGATCCCCTTTCCTGTTCCCCACTTAATTGATCATTGTCTTAACTGTTATATGTTCATTATTGTTTCTATGACTATTTGGACTTGTTGAATTGTTGTTAGTTATTGTTGTGACTATTTGGAAAGAGTATTGGTTGTTTGAGCTGGTGTTCTTTTGATATGAACATGGTTGAGAGGTTTGGTATTATTTTTACGAAATAAAGGTATATATTTTGATGTTCCTGTTTTCATGGTTGAGAGGTTATTGCTGAAGTTATGCGAAAAATGCAGTTTATTATTTATAATTGTCGAGAGAAAAGTATTGTGAAAGGCTTGGCCTGAATTGTGAAATTTTGAATAAATTGATATGATATGTTGTCACGACCCGAAATCCCACCTTCAGGCCGTGATGGCGTCTAACGTTGAACCCGCTAGACAAGCCAACGTTTTGATTAAATTGACTTATTAACAATTAAATGACCTAAGTAACTAGAACAATTATAATAAAAGTGCGGAAGTATAATAAAATTCAAGAACTAAAATATACGTCTCATAATAATTTCCGTAGGAACAACCCCAGTAACCGGTATCAATACCTCACGAGCAGTCTAAGAGTTTACTAAATAAAATGGTCTGAAATAAGTAAATACAACTGTCTGGGAACTACAGAAAAGACAGAAAATGAGGAAGAAGGATAAGAGGTGACGCCAAGTCCTGCGGACGTCTGTAGGACTACCTCGGAGTCGCCGTGGACTGAAGGATACTCCCTCGCTCAGTGTCCACTGGGTCTAGCGCTATAATCTGCACAACATAGAGAAGTGCAGGTGTACCATCAGTACAACCGACCCCATGTACTGAGTAAGTGCCGAGTCTAACCTCGGCGAAGTAGTGACGAGGCTAGGACACGACAACAAATAACACATGTGCAGTTCAATAATATAAAAGAAAATAATGACAGGAAATAAACAAGTAAGACTACTACGGGGGAGAACATGTTGGGGATAACTAGGCAACAACTGCTAAAAACAACAGAACAAGATAACAATTGAAATGTAGGAATAACAACAGGAATTTAACCACTCAGAACAAGTAAATAAACAGAACAGGCATGGCATGTCCCCTCGTGTATAACCTCACAATCACTAAACACAGAATTTCCCCTTGTGAATAAATAAACAATCACTCGGCACGAAATGTCCCCTCATGCATAACATAGATCAAGGCAACAATTGAACAGGAAAATACAACAATAGGAAACCTCAAGTGCACAGAAATGTTCAACAAAGCTTCTATCGTCCCAGCAAGGGACTCAGCTATAACCAATCTCACTCAGAGGCATAATTCAATAAATATAACCCTCAACCGAACGAATAATCAAATAACTTTCTACATTATTAAATACTCTCAGAACATCACCTCCAGAATGATAATAAATCCATAACACAGGGAATACCAAAGAACACTATGAAAATTATCAAGTTCGACTCACAGGCATGCTTGACCACAACATATAGGTGCCTGCCACCTCACCTAAACGTTGGACATGGAATAACACATAGCAATTAAGACTCTATACCTATTCCCTCAAGCTAATGTTATGCCAAACACTTACCTCTGCTCCAAGAATGCAAATCAAGCCTCTAGCACCGCTTTTTCTCTCGAATCCAACTCCGAAACAATCGTATCTAGACATAATTGACTTAATAACATCAATAATTACTCAATAATTCAATTCCAAAGCCTAATTATAGATTTTCCAACATTCTTCCCAAAACTCCAAAATTCGACCCCGGGCCTGCTTGGTCAAAACACGAGGTTCGAACCAAAACCCGATCACCCATTTCCCCATGAGCCCGAATATACAATTTGTTTTGAAATCCGACCCCAAAATGAGGTTGAATTCCCAAAAATTTGAAAAGCCTTAACACTACCCAAAATCCCAATTTCTTCCTTTAATTTCATGTTTTTAGGCCTAAAATCTAGTGTGTGTTTAAGAAAAAGGGAAAGAAAAAAGTTAAAGATCACTTACCTAGGAGGTTATGGTGGAAGAATAGCTTGAAAATCGTCTATGGGGTTTAGAGAAGAAGAGGGTTATGAATTTTTGGTGAAATCCCGTTTTGAATCTATTTTTGGGTATTAAAAATCACTGGGCGAAAAAAACTCTCTGCATTCGCGGTGAGGGGCCCGCGTTCGCACAGGCCACCCCCCTGACTCTCCGCGATCGCACACACACTGGCGCGTTCGCACAGTGTGTTTGTGCTGCCCAGCCCCCAGCCCTCTCTAGCCCTATGCGTTCACACCTGGTTGGGTGCGTTCGCACAGTGCTGCCCAACTGACCCTCCGCGATCGTATCCAGCTTGGTGCATTCGCATAGACCATTTTGACCCTGACCCCAGACCCCACTTATACCCTGTGCGTTCGCACTCTCTTGCGTGCGTTCGCATAGGGTAAATCCCTGGACACCAGAAAATAGTAATTACACCAGATTTTCTAAGGCATTTTGCACTCCGTTGCCTACCCGAAACTCACCCGAGCCCTCGGTGCTCAAAACCAAATATACACATAACCTCTAAAACATCCTACGGACTTATTCGAGTAATCAAAACACCAAAATAACACCATAAACACTGAATTAAACCTCAAAATCTATAGAATTTCTCAAAGCTTCATTAACCTTAAAATTTCCCATTTTTAGTTTTAATTACCTCAAACCGAGTCCGTTTCTTACCAAATTTTCACAGGTAGCACATAATAACCATATTGAACCTGTTCCGGGCTCCGGAACCATAATACGGGCCCGATAACACAGATTTCTCATAAAAGTTCATTTTCAAAAGCCTTTATATTTTTCAGAAAATAATTTTCTTTAAAAATTCATTTCTCGGACTTAGGACCTCGGAATTCGATTTCGGGCATACGCCCAAGTCCCATATTTTCCTACAGACCCTCTGGGACCGTCAAATCACGGGTCCGGGTCTGTTTACGAAAAATGTTGACCAAATTCAACTTTATTCAATTAATTATCATACATTCAACATTTTATCATTTTTTTCACATAAAAGGCTTCCCGGCTACGCGCCTGGGCTGTGCACGCACATCGAGGTGAGATAAATAGAGGCTTTCGGGACCTGAACATAGATTTAGTTAAATTTACACAGGATAACCTTTTGGGTCATCACAATCTCCACCTCTAAGACAAACGTTCGTCCTCGAACGGACATAGAAAGGTACCTGAAACGGGAAAAAGATGGGGATATAGGCTCCGCATATCGGACTCGGATTCCCAAGTAGTTGCCTCAACAGGCTGACCTCTCCACTGAACACGAACCGAAGGATAAATCTTTTATCTCAACCATCGAACCTGCCGAGCTAATATGTCTACCGGCTCCTCCTCATAAGACAAATCCTTGTCCAACTGGACACCAATGAAGTCAAGTACATGAGATGGATCCGCACCATGGGTACATGAAACACCGGGTGCACAACTGATAAACTCGGTGGCATAGCAAGTTTGTAGGCCACCTCTCCCACCTTATCCAGAATATCAAATGGACCAATGTACCTAGGGCTAAACTTGCCCTTCTTTCCGAACCTCATCACGCCCTTCATGGGCGACACTCAAAGAAATACACGGTCTCCTATCATAAATGCCAAATTCCGAACTCTGCGATCTGCATAACTCTTCTTCCTGGACTGAGCTGTACGAAGTCTATCCTGAATGATCTGTACCTTGCCCAAGGCATCCTGGACTAACTCAGAACCCAAAAATCTAGCCTCTCCCGGCTCAAACCACCCAACTGGCGATCGACACTGCCTACCATACAACGCCTCATACGGAGCCATCCGAATGCTCGAGTGATAGTTGTTGTTGTAGGCAAACTCAACTAAAGGCAAGAACTGGTCCCATGAACCTCCAAAGTCAACGAAACGTGCTCGTAGCATATCCTCCAAGATCTGAATAGTACGCTCGGACTGTTCGTCCATCCGAGGATGAAACGCTGTGCTCAAATCAACCAGTGTGCCCAACTCACGCTGAAATACTCTCTAGAAATGGGAGGTAAACTGAGTGCCTTGGTCAGATATAATGAATACGCGTACACCATGCAATCGAACAATCTCCCTCATATAGATCTTAGCCAACTTCTCTGAAGAATACGAAATCGATACAGGAATGAAGTGTGCTGACTTGGTCAACCTATCCACAATGACCTACACCGCATCAAACATCCTCTGAGTCCGTGGGAGTCCAACTATAAAATCCATGGTAATACTCTCCCACTTCCACTCCGGAAGCTCAATCTGCTGCATCAAACCACCGGGTCTCCGGTGCTCGTACTTAACCTGTTGACAGTTCAAGCACCGAGCCACATATGCTACAATATCCTTCTTCATCCTCCGCCACCAATAATGCTGCCGCAAGTCCTGGTACATCTTTGCGGCACCCGGATGAATGGAATACCGGGAACTATGGGCCTCCTACAATATCAACTCACGAATCCCATCAACATCAGGTACACAAATACGGCCCTGCATCCTCATAACTCCCTCATCATCAACTATGACTTGCTTGGCACCTCCGTGACGGACCGTATCTCTAAGAACACATAAATGACGATCATCATACTGCCTGGCCCGAGTACGATCATACAATGTAGAAGGGGCCACAGTATTGGCCAAAACACTACCAGTCGCAGAAACCTCCAATCTCATAAACCGATTGGCCAAAGCCTGAATATCCAACGCAAACGGTCGCTCTCCGACTGATAGATAGGCAAGACTGCCCATGCTGGCTGACTTCCGGCTCAAAGCATCGGCCACCACATACCCTTCCCCGGATGATATAAGATGGTAATGTCATAATCCTTTAACTGCTCTAGCCATCTCCTCTGCCTCATATTCAAATCTTTCTGCTTGAATAGATACTGCAAGCTCTTATGATCCGTGAACACCTCACATGGCACCCCATACAAATAATGCCTCCAAATCTTCAACGCATGAACATTAGCTGCTAACTCCAAATCATGGACTGGATAGTTCTTCTCATGAACCTTCAACTGGCATGAAGCATAAACTATAACCTTGCCCTCTTGCATCAACACTACACCAATTCCAACCCTTGAAGCACCACAATACACGGTATGAGGCCCTGAACCTGTGGGCAAAACTAGCACCGGTGTGGTGGTCAAGGTTGTCTTGAGCTTCTGAAAGCTCGCCTCACACTCATCAGACCACCTGAACTAGGCACCCTTCTAGGTCAACCTGGTCATCGGGGTTGCGATAGATGAAAAACCCTCTACAAAGCGGCGATAATAACCTGCTAAGCCTAAGAAACTCTGAATCTCTGTAGCTGAAGTGGGTCTAGGCCAATCTCTGACTGCTGAAATCTTCTTGGGATCCACCTGAATACCCTCTGCCGACACAACATGGCCCAGAAATTCCACAGAACTCAGCCATAACTCACACTTAGAAAATTTGGCATACAACTGACTATCCCTCAGAGTCTAGAGGACGACTCAAAGGTGCTGCTCGTGCTGCGAGAGTATATCAAAATATCATCAATGAAAACAATAATGAACGAGTCCAAATAGGGCCTGAACACTCGGTTCATCAATTCCATAAAAGCAGCGGGGGCATTTGTCAACCCAAAAGACATCACCAAGAACTCATAATGCCCATACCGAGTGCGAAAGGTTGTCTTAGATACATCAGACGCCCTAATCCTCAGCTGATGGAAACCAGATCTCAAGTCTATCTTCGAAAACACTGTAGCACCCTAAAGCTGGTCAATAGATCATCAATCCTCGGCAAAAGATACTTATTCTTAATGGTAACCTTATTCAACTGCCGGTAGTCAATACACATCCTCATTGATCCCTCTTCCTTCTCAACAAACAACACCGGAGCGCCCCAAGGAGAAACACTAGGCCTAATGAAGCCTTTATCCAACAAATCCTGTAACTGTTCCTTCAATTCCTTCAACTCTAGCAAGGCCATACAATACGGCGGGGTAGAAATGGGCTGAGTGCCGGAGCCAACTCAATACAAAAATCAATTTCCCTGTCAGGCGGCATACCCAGCAGGTCAGCAGGGAATACCTATGGAAACTCACGAACCACGGGCACAAACTCCATAGAAGGGACCTCGGCACTAGAATCACGAACATAGGCTAAATATGCCCAAAAACCCTTCTCGACCATGCGTCGAGCCTTCATATATGAAATAACTCTACTGGAAGAATGACTAGGAGTCTCCCTCCACTCCAAGCGAGGTACTCCTGGCAAGGCCAAAGTCACAGTATTGGCATGACAGTCCAAAATAGCATGATAGGGAGATAGCCAGTCCATCCCCAAAATAACATCGAAGTCAACCATATCAAGAAGCAAAAGATCTACACAAGTCTCAAGACCGCCAATAACCACTAAGCATGAACGGTAGACTCAATATACCACAATAGAATCACCCACCGGTGTGGACACATACACAGCAATTTTCAGGGAATCACGTGGCATATTCGGATAAGGGGCAAAATATGACGACACATAGGAGAATGTAGACCCCGGATCAAATAAAACTAAAGCATCTCGACTGCAAAATGAAACCATACCTGTGATAACTGCATCAGAGGCCTCAGCCTCAGGCCTGGCAGGAATAGCATATCACCGGGCTAGAGCCCCTCCAACCTGAACATCTCTAGGTTGACCTACTGCGGGTTGACCTCTACCTCACGTGGCCTGTCCTCCACCTCTATGAATCTGACCTCCACCTATGGCACCTCGACCACCACCCCTAGCTGGATGAGGGGGTGGGGGTGTACCTGATGTGGGAACCATAGCACGAGAACACTTATACAGAGGACCACCAAATCCTCGGGGGAAAAAACTGGAAATGTGCCCTGTACCACCACAAGTGAAGAAGGACCTCGGCTGCTGAGAATACTGACCTTGGAACTGTCCCAGACGACCAGAATGACCACCCTGAAAGCTTTGAATCGGCGGTAACCTGATGGGAGCTGATGGTGCACTGCGGGATACCTGAAGTGCCGACTGGTACAACCTAAGAGCATGCCCTCTGCCAAAGGAATCTCTGCCTCCAGATGAGGCGCCACTGAACCGACCGAAATGACTAGGTCTCTTGTCAGACCCCTGACAACTACCCTGTGATAACACCATTTCAATACGCCTGGCCACATCGGCCGCAACCTGAAAGGAGATATCAGTACCTGTCTCCCTGGCCATCTGATGTTTGATATGCTGAGCTAGACCCTCTACAAACCTCCTCACTCTCTCTCGATCAGTGGGGAGTATCATAATAGCATGACGGGCCAGAGTGACGAAACTGGTCTCATACTGTGTAACAGTCATAGATCCCTGCTGGAGGTGCTCAAACTGCCTCCGAAGATCCTCCCTTTGAGTAATTGGAAGAAACTTCCCCAAGAACAGCTCGGAGAACTGAGCCCAAGTCAAAGGTGCAGACCCAGCTAGTCTGGTCAAGCAATAGTATCTCCACCAAGTCTTGGCTGTACCGGATAGACGAAAAGTAGCAAAATTGACCCCATTGGTCTCCACAATGCCCATGTTCCGAAGAACCTCATAACAACTGTCCAAGTAATCCTGGGATCCTCTGATGGTGCACCAGTAAAAGTAGTAGGGAATAACTTGGTGAACTGATCTAGCCTCCATAGAGCATCTGCTGACATAGCTACTCCCTCAACTGTCGGTGCCACAATACCCGGCTGAGCTACTCCGACCATCTGAGGTGCCGGAGGATAGAACTGAGGAGCTAGCTGCTCTAGTGTGCGAGTAGCAGGAGTCTGGGGCCCTCCCCCAGCCTAAGAGAAAACTGATGCAGTAGGAAGAAGACCGGCCTGAGCCACGCTCTCCATAAGCCCCACTAAATGGACAAGAGCGTCCTGAAGAACTGGGGTGGCGATGAACCCCTCTAGGACCTAAGCTGGTCCAATTGGAACCGTCTGAGCAGGAACCTCACCGGCAAAGTCTATCTGTTGGTCCTCTACTGAGGCTGCTGCTCTGGATCTGCCTCGACCTCTAGCACGGCCTCGACCTCGTCCTCGGCCCCTCGTAGGAGCTGCAAAAAGAGGATCGGGCTACTGATCAGTAGATGAGGAAGCACGCGTGCTCTCCATCTGTGAGAGGATAAAATAGAGACTCAATTAGTATTCAGAGTTTAAATTGCACGACAGAGAAGAAAAGATGTGAAGTTATTCCTAACTTTACAGCCTCTAGGGATAAGTACAGACGTCTCCGTACCGATTCCTCAGACTCTACCAAGTTTGTCCGTGAGTTGTGAAACCTACGCAACTTAGTGCTCTGATACCATCTTGTCACGACCCAAAATCCCACCTTCAGGCCATGATGGCGTCAAACGTTGAACCCGCTAGACAAGCCAACATTTTGATTAAATTGACTTATTAACAATTAAATGACCTAAGTGACTAGAACAATTATAATAAAAGTGCGGAAGTAATATAAAATTCAAGAACTAAAATAGATGTCTCATAATAATTTCTGTAGGAACAACCCCAGTAACCGGTATCACAACCTCACGAACAGTCTAAGAGTTTACTAAATACAATGGTAAGAAATAAGTAATTACAACTGTCTGGGAACTACAGATAAGCTAGAAAATGAGGAAGAAGGATAAGTGGTGACGCCAAGGCCTGCGGACATCTGCAGGACTGCGCCAGTGTCGTCATGGACTGAAGGATACTCCCTCGCTCAGTGTCCACTGGGTCCGGCGCTGTAATTTGCACAACAGGAGAAGTGCAGTTGTAGCATCAGTACAGCCGACCCCATGTACTGAGTAAGTGCCGAGTCTAACCTCGGCGAAGTAGTGATGAGGCTAGGACACGACAACAAATAACACCTATGCAGTTCAATAATATAACAGGAAATAAACAAGTAAGACTACTACGGGGGAGAACATGTTGGGGATAAAGGGGCAACAACTGCTAAAAACAACAAAACAAGATAACAATTGAAATGTAGGAATAACAGCAGGAATTTAACAGCTTGGAACAAGTAAATAAACAGAACAGGCACAACATGTCCCCTCGTGCATAACCTCACAATCACTCAGCACGGAATGTCCCCTCGTGCATAAATAAACAATCACTCGGCACAGAATGTCCCCTCATGCATAACCTCACAAACACTCGGCACGGAAAGTCCCCTCGTGCATAAATAATAACCACTCGGCACAGAATGTCCCCTCGTGCAATAAATAAATAAATCACTCGGCACAGAATGTCCCCTCGTGCATAACCTCATAGTCACTCGGTACGGAATTTCCCCTCGTGCATAAAATAGATCAAGGCAACAATTGAACAGGAAAATAAAATAATAGGAAACCTCAAGTACACAGAAATAATCAACAAAGATTCTATTGTCCCAGCACGGGACTCAGCTATAATCAATCTCACTCAGAGGCATAAATCAACAATATAACCCTCAACCGAACGAATAATCAAATAACTTTCTACATTATTAAATACTCTCTGAACATCACCTCCAGAATGATAATAAATCCATAACACATGGAATACCAAAGAACACTATGAAAATTATCTAGTTCGACTCACGGGCATGCTTTACCACAACATATAGGTGCCCGTCACCTCACATATACGTTGGACATGGAATAACACATAGCAGTTAAGACTCTATACCTATTCCCTTAAGCCAAGGTTAGGCCAAACACTTACCTTGGCTCCAAGAATGCAAATCAAGCCTCTAGCACCGCTTTTCCTCTCGAATCCGACTATGAAACAATCGTACCTAGACATAATTGACTTAATAACATAAATAATTACTCAATAATTCTATTCCAAAGCCTAATTATAGATTTCCCAACCTTCTTCCCAAAACTCCAAAATTCGACCCCAGGCCCGCTTTGTCAAACACGAGGTACGAAAAAACACCCGATCACCCATTCCCCACGAGCCTGAATATATTATTTGTTTTGAAATCCGACCCCAAAACGAGTTTGAATTCCCGAAAATTCGAAAAGCCCTAACTCTACCCAAAATCCCAATTTCTACCTTTAATTTCATGTTTTTAGGCCTAAAATCTAGTGGGTGTTTAAGAAAAATTGAAAGAAACAAGTTAAAGATCACTTACCTAGGAGGTTATGGTGGAAGAATAGCTTGAAAATCGTCTATGGGGTTTGGAGAAGAAGAGGGTTATGAATTTTGGGTGATATCCCATTTTGAATCTGTTTTTGGGTATTAAAAATCACTGGGGGAAAATAACTCTCTGCGTTCGAGGTGAGGGGCCCGCGTTCGCACAGGCCACACCCCTGACTCTCCGCGATCGCACACACACTGGCGCGTTCACACAGTGTGTTTGTGCTGCCCAGCCCCCAGCCCCCTCTAGCCTTATGCGTTCGCACCTGGTTGGGTGCGTTCACACAGTGCTGCCGAACTGACCATCCGCGATCGCATCCATCTTGGTGCGTTCGCATAGACCATTTTGACCCTGACCCCCAGACCCCACTTTTACCCTGTGCGTTCGCAGTCCCTTGAGTGCGTTTGCAAAGGGTAAATCCCTGGACACCAGAAAACAGTAATTACACTAGATTTTCTAAGGCATTTTGCACTCCATCGCCTACCTGAAACTCACATGAGCCCTCGGGGCTCAAAACCAAATATACACACAACCTCTAAAACATACTATGGACTTATTCGATTAATCAAAACACCAAAATAACACCATAAACATTGAATTAATCTTCAAAATCTATAGAATTTCTCAAAGCTTCATTAACCTTAAAATTTCCCATTTTTAGTCCGAATTACCTCAAACTGAGTCTGTTTCTTACCAAATTTCACAGGTAGCACATAATAACCATATTCAGCCTGTTCCGGGCTCTGTAACCATAATACGGGCCCGGTAACACAGGTTTGTCATCAAAGTTCATTTTTAAAAGCTTTTATATTTTTCAAAAAACAATTTTCTTTAAAAATTCATTTCTCGGACTTGGGACCTCGGAATTCGATTCCGGGCATACGCCCAAGTCTCATATTTTCCTGCAGACCCTCCGAAACCGTCAAATCACGGGTTCGGGTATGTTTACCAAAAATCTTGACCAACGTCAACTTTATTCAATTACATATCATAAAATTAACATTTTATCAATTTTTTCACATAAAGGTTTCCCGGCTACGCGCCCGAGCTGCATGCACATCGTGGTGTGATAAACAGAGGCTTTCGGAGACTCGAAATAAAGATTTAGTTAAATTTACACAGGATGACTTTTTGGGTCATCACATATGTCTGGTGGGAGTGGGTTGCACGCCGCAACAAGGAGCGATAAGGGAAAACATTTATATTTTTAATGATTTTCAAAGAAAACCAAGATTTGAAAACTATCATTTTATATTATTATTTTTCATATTTTCGCACTACTTTTATTTAAAGTTAAAGTTTGGAACTTTGAAGAGTTATTTGAGAATTGGTTATAGCTGAGTTATTTTATTTTGTCGCAGCACTTATTTATTTATTTGTTTAGACTTCCTTCTGGCTTTATTATTTATTGTTGTTATCGATTATATTGTTGAAGCCCCGACTTATCCTCGTCACTATTTCGCCGAGGTTAGGCTCGGCACTTACTCAGTACATGGGGTCGGTTTGACTGATACTACACTATGTGCTCTTTTGCACAGATCCAGGTACTAGTCAACAATAGAGGATTCCAGGACGACCACCCGATTCGTTTGGAGACACGAGGTACATCTGCTGGCGTTCGCAGATTCCGAGAGTCTTCTCCCATTATTGTTTACATTGTTTTATTATATTCAGAACAATTACACTATTTATTTCAGCCATTATTTCTAGCATTCTTTAGTAGTTCGTGGATTGTGACACCAGACCCTGGAGTAGTTTTAGAGTTATTATTATAATTAGTTCGTGGTTCGTTTCCTTTAATTGGGCTTTTTCATTATTCTATTTTATTGTTGTTGGGAATTACCCTAATTAAGTCCTTTTTAAATTGAACTAATTATGCTGAAGTAATTAATTAAGGAAATTAATTAAGCGATTTCTAACATTGGCTTGCCTAGCAAGTGTGGTGTTAGGCGCCATCACGATCACTAAGGTTGGGAATTTGATTCGTGACAAAGTTCAAGTTCAAATCAGCGACAACACTCAGAAAACAAAAAGAAAAGAACAGTAAGGAACCGTAGGATTGTTTAACTTAAAATTGCTCTTAGATGATATTAGTGTTAAGTCGTAATGTTTGTGTCTATGTTTTTTAGTGTGTTTTTGGTGAGAACATTAAAGGTCCCTTTTATAGTTCCATTTAAAGGTCTAGGGTTTCTCAAATTCAAACCAGTAGTGGAGAGTTGCGTATGGTAGATGATGATACCAAATCGACTGAAAATCATAACGAAACAGAGGGGAATTTAGTGTTGAGTTTACCTAAGAGGGGAAATCGATGTTGAAGTCTTTGAACCAACGGACAAACCCTAAAACCCAGAGGTCATTGTGTTTGACCTTTGGGTATAGTATTTCATGATGAATCTCTGAAAAAATTTCCATGCATACTCTGATTTGACGGTGTATAAGAGGATTTGAAGTTTCAAATTTTAGCTTAAGGTTCTATATTTTGGGCGTTTGAATTGGAACAATGAAATGGCGAAGGAATTGGCGAGATTCACGGATTCAGAAGGCAAAATAGATGAATCTGTGATCGATTTGTCACCTTGCGCGAATTGGTGCAAGGTTTTTGATTGATTTGGTTTATGAGGTTGAGAGAAAAGAGATAGGAAGGATAAAGAGAGGCGGCGAGGTCAGAGATGAAATGATTTAGGGTTTGGGTAATTGGGGTTTGTCTTTAGGGTTAAGAACCCGACATTTTGGTGTTAAAACAATTTTTTTGGAAAACCTTTATGGCCGTTGGATCCTTGTGATCCAACAATCGAGATTAAATCTCCTAGTGTTAAAAATTAAAGGGGAAATAAGGTTAAAAATCATTGGTCATTGATCTAAGAAATGAACGACCCAAATTTGTTGTGTTTGTTTTGTCACGCTGGGGGGACGGATGACGTGGAGCGACCTCATTGGACGAGAAAAAATGATGGGGATTGCCATGGCGGAGAGATGGGAATTGGACCTGGGTTGTTTTTTTGGATTGGGTTAATGCATTGGACCAAAATATTTTAAGGAATGGCCATTTTACATTTGACTTGGGAATTGAGATAAAGGCCTTTTGGTCTTTTAACCCCTTTTGATCTTAATTTAATAATCTTAATAATTTCAACAAAATGCGGTAAAACTATAATGATTATATTCTACTAATTATTATAAATTAATTATTTATAAAAAAAATACTAAATGCTTTATTTTCTGCATTGTGACACTAATTTTGAATTTCACATAATAACCTAATTAGCTAGAAACTAAAGCGTGATTTATTAAAGTAATTATAGGACCTACGTAATGTATATATAAAAAATTATTTTAATAATATTTAAAATAGTAAATATGTTTGTAATCACCTAATGTTAAGACTAAGCGATTAATTTCGAAACTATCACTTGAATTAATTTTCAAGAATAGGTATTTATTACTAGAAAGCACTTTTAAAATATTTGTTGTAAATTACTAAGTATATTAAATTAATATAAAAAGGGAGGGCAAAATTAGCCGTCAACAGTTTTCCCTCTTTGACCGAAGACGATGAAAGAGTTTTCGGGCAAGGAAATTGAACCAAAGCCAATTTTGTTCCGACTTTTAGGCAAGTATTGCAGGAAATGGGGATGGTGAATTGTAGGCTTGAGTTAAGGAAGAATCTAGAAAGATTTGAGAATATTGGGGCCGAATTCTGGCTTTGAATTGCTTACATACCTCGGGCTTAACAAGGATCATGCCTCATGTAGTTCTGGAGCAAATACTTGGGAAGCGACACTCGCAAGAATTGCCTCAAAATCATATTTTGACGATACAACTTGACGGAAGATTGGTCACTAATGGTGGCTTGAATGTTGCGACGTGATATGAAGGATTCAAAATTTTTTAGTTTCACTGATCGTCTTGAGATAGGATCTTAGGCCTGCTAATGGGTTGGTTGTCCTCGTTGCATTGTAGTTTCGTCTGCTGGTAAGAAAAATTTCCACGTTGTTGTGTTCGTTCCTGCAAAACAAATGAAATACACATATACCAATATATTGTAATGCAGAATATATTAAGATTCCATGTAAATGATGTAGGAATAATGATGCATGGATGTCGACGAGCCGTTATTTGGGATTGGGATGATAGGATACTTGATCTTGACTCGATGTGTTTGCCGAATTATGTACCGTTTCGCAGCTGCCTGAGCATTTGAAAATTGTCTCTGCTTGTTAGGAGAGCTTGATTAGTAAAGTGCGTCTCCCCTTGTTGGGAGAGCTTTGCACTGAGGAATGTCTCCGCCTGTCGGTAGAGCTTGATTTGTAGAGTGTGTCCCCTCTTGTTCAGAGAGCTTTGCACTGAGATATAAAGTAATCTCCGCTTGGGAGTGGTTGAGTAAAACTGTAAACATGCTTGAAGTTGCATGAGAAAAATGTTAAAACATTCATAGTAATAGTAAATGAAATGAAAGCATGCCCAGGAGATACTCCAGACTGCAAAACAAAAATGCGGCCATCAATAGGCAAAACGTCAGTGACGAGGTATGCAAATGTCTATTCTGTCATCCGATGCGATGGAGTGGCGATGCGAATTTCTTTGTTGGAGAAGTTTTCCGCTTTCTATTTACAAGACTTTGATTGGCGAAGCTGACGTTCGACCTTGTATAGGGTGCTCCGATTGATTGAGCTGACTGTTTGTTATATACAGGACATCAATTGGCGAAGCCGGCGGGTTGTTTTGTACAGGGTGCTCCATTTGATTGAGTTGAGGGTATTCTATATACAGGACATCGATTGGCGAAGTCGACGGCTTATTTTGTACAGGATGGTCCGATTAGGCTAGCAAACGATTTGCTATGTACAGGTTTTTCTGTATCAGCTATCTGATTCTGAGGTACCTGCAAAGGGTTCAAAAGTTAGCTTTAGCTGTAATAGAAAAGTTTTAGTAAAGGAAAAAGGAGAGATAATCTTAGGCAAGTGGCGGGTCCGTCATTTGCCTCAGTGTGTTCTTAATGCTTCCTTGTTCCATTTTGAGTCTACACTCAAAGAAAATTTCTTAGTATGAGTGGGGAAGTTGGTTTGCGTCGACCACTGTGTTGGTTTGCCCCGGTATTTGACATGATTGCGCTGTGAATTTCGGTTGATGGAACAAATTACTATATATTATTTTTAGAGAACATTTTGAAAACTCTTTGTTTTTTAAGGCAAATGTCGTCGTTCTAGATTATGACATATTACGAAAGGTTCTCCACACACGAGCATATCCTCTTGAAAACTTTGTCCTGCTAATGTCAACCATTAGTGATGCTCCTGAAAATGCAGCTAGTTGCTGTCGAGACTATATTCTAATTCGAACTAAGGAATTACAAGGCTTTCCCAAGGTTAAGACTGAACCCTTTAGGTTTCCTACGTATCCAAAATGGAATCAGGTCTGAATGTAGTTCGTGGATGATGATAAAATTTGATGAAGATTACCAATCCTGACTTAGGCAGCCTACGTATCCAAGTGGAATCAGTCCAGAACATAGTTCAATCACGAAAAATGAATGAATCCGATGAGGATTGCCTACGTATTCCTTTCTGGGGAACTCAAGTCAGCATAGTTCCTGAGCAACATACAAAAGTGATATTTGGTTTTTCTATTACAAGAGAAATAGGGGAGAGAAACTGAACCCTACGTGGTTTTCCTATGTATCCCTCCGTGGGAAGTCAGGTTGAACGTAGTTCTGTTACATCAAAAACCTAACTTTATTTGTCTTCAAACATAGTACCTCTTTATTGCGTCTGAGTTGATAGGTTTTGTGTTGACTCATCTATCCATTTCTGCAAGGATTAGAGCTCCAGCTAACAGTGCTCGGTGAACCACGTAAGGACTTTGCCAGTTTGGTGCTCGGGGAAAGTTTTTCTTCAAAACAAACTGCCCCGGTGTGAAGTGGCGAGCCTTCACACTCTGATTAAATGCACTGGTCATCTTGTTCTGGTATAGCGGACCATGACATACTACATCCATTCTTTACTCATCAATGAGCATGAGTTGTTCTTGCCTGACCCGTATCCACTCTACATCGTCCAATTTTGCCTCTTGAATGACTCTTAAAGATGGTATTTTGACCTCTCTGTGTGTATCACTACTTTAGTGCCGCATACCAACATGTACGACATTGGCACAGTGGATGTTCTCATGATAGTCAGATAACCTAGTAAAGCAAAAAGCACCTTCTCGTGCTATTTTCTATGATTGTCCACTATGTTTCGCAGAATCCTCTTGATATTTTTGTTGGCTACCTCGACTGCCCACTTAATTTGTGGTCTGTAGGCTGTAGAATTGTGGTTGACTATTCTGAATTTCTCGCAGATTTCTCTCATTAGGTCGATGTTGAGATTAGCGGCATTGTCGGCGATGATAGACTCAGGTATCTGAAATTTGCAGACGATGTTATTTCGGACAAAATATGCCACTACTTTCTTCGTAACGGCCTAGTAAGTAGATGTCTCGGCCTATTTGGTGAAGTAGTCAATATCTACCAAAATGAATGATGTATGTTTGATGTTGTGGGCTCTATAGGTCAAATCACGTCCATGCCTCAGGTGGCGAATGACCAAGGTGAACCCATTATGTTTTGCTCATTTGGTGGAACCTGGATGAAATCCGCTTGAATGTTACTGGTGACACTTCTGCGCGTAGCGGATGTTTTCTCTTCCATAGACATCCAAAAGTATCCAGCTCTCAAAATCTTCTTGACTAATGTGAACATATTCATGTGAGGTCCGCACGTTCCTGCATGCATGTCCTCTAGTAATCTAGTTTCTTCGGCGGCGTCGACACATCTCAACAAAGCTAGGTCTTGGGTCCTCCTGTACAGGACTTCCTCGTTGAGGAAAAAATGGTTTGCCAGCCTCCTGAGTGTTTGCCTTTGACCATTAGTAGCATCTTCTAGGTATTCTGTGGTCGGCAGAAATCTATTGATGTCGTGATACCATGGTTTACCTTCATCATCTACATGGAAGCAACATGCATATTGATCCCTAATCTCTACCTCGATAGGGTAGATGTATTCTTGTCTGGATGCTGTATCATAGATAATAGGGTTGCAAGGGCGTCGACGAACTCGTTCTGAATCATGGGGATGTGCTTGAATTCAATCTTTGTAAAATCTTGCACAGCTCATTCACACAGTGAAGGTACAAAAGTCTCTTGACATTGTTGAAGGACCATTCTCTGTGGACTTGCTGTATCAAGAAATAGGAATCTCTTACGACCAAAAGTTCTTTGATGTTCATGTCGACTGCCATTCTAATCCTGAGGGTGCACGCTTTGTATTCAGCCATATTATTGGTGCAAGGTAATCATATCTTTGCCAATGCTGGAAAGTGTTGTCCAGCTTCCAAAATAAGGACTGCCCCAATTCTGACTCCTTTGAAATTTTCTTCCCCATCGAAAAACATTCTCCACCCAAGGTATGATTCTGTGATATCTTCTACGGCAAATTGTACTTCTTCAGGAAATACGTGGTAAGCAGTTCGTATTCACCATCCACTGGATTCACTGCGAGGTGGTCACTTGAAGCTTGTCCTTTGATAGCCTTTTGAGTTATGTACACAATGTCAAATTCGTTGAGGAGAATATGCCATTTAGCTAGATTTCTGGTAGGCTGGCTTCAAGAAAATATACTTGAGCAGGTCGTTGAGATATCAGGTGTGTGGTGTATGCTGACATGTAATGCCTTAGCTTTTGGGCAATCCATGTTAGATCACAACAAATGCGTTCTATCAGAGTATACTTGGCCTCGCATGCATGAACTTCTTGCTCTACCTTTCTCCCAGTTTCGTAATGCTACCCTAACACACATTCGAAGGCGTTATCCAAGACTGACAAATAGAGCAACAATGGCACACTGGCGGGTTTGAAATATACTCTTTGATTCTGTTGAAGGCTATTTGGCACTCTTCTGTCCATTTTGTGGCTGCATCTTTCTTCAACTATTTGAAAATAGGTTCATAGATTACCGTGGACTTGGCTATGAAACGACAGATGTAATTCAATCTACCCAGGAAACTCAATACATCATTCTTGCTTTTTGGTGGCGGTAATTCCTGAATGGACTTGATTTTTGATGAGTCAAGTTCTATCCCCTTTCTGCTTACAATGATATAGTTTTCTAGCGGGGACTCTAAACGCGCACTTTGCAACTTCAAAATGTACCTTCACAAACGTTCAAAAAAATTCCTCAAGTCCTCCAAGTTCTCTGAGCTCTTTCGTCACTTTATGATGACGTCATCCACAGAAACTTCAATCTCCTTATGAATCATGTTGTGAAAGAGGGTCGTCATGGCCCTCATGTAGGTGGCACCGGTGTTCTTCAGAACGAACGACATAACTATATAACAGTAGACTCCCCGAGGTGTGATGAAGGCCGTTTTTTCTGCATCTTCCTCGTGCATTAAGATTTGATGGTACCCAGCGAAACAATCCACAAAGGACTGCAATTTGTGTTTTCAATAATTGTCGATGAGTGGATATTTGGCAGAGGGAAATCGTCCTTTGGACTAGCTTTATTGAGGTCTATGTAATCCACACATGTTCTGATATTTTCGTCTTTCTTAGGTACTGGGACGATGTTTTCCAACCATCTTGGATAGCTGGTGACCCTTACCACATCCGCCTTTATCTGTTTGGCCACTTATTCCTTTATAGTTAGACTTAAATCGGGTTTTAACTTTATGGGTTTCTCCTTGACCGGCGGTCTTGTAGGATCAGTAGGTAGTCGATGTGAGAAAATGTCAATACTTAATCTCGACATGTCATCATAAGACCATGCGAACACATCGACGTACTGTCGGAAGAGCTCAATCAATTTTTTCTTCTACTCGACTTCTAGGTGAATGCTGATTCTAGTTTCTTTTACATCTTCTCCACTTCCAATATTGACCACTTCTGTCTCTTCGAGGTTGGGCTTTTTCTTACTCTTCAACTGCTCGATCTCCTCGGGGAGATTGTTGGGCATCATGCTCTCGTCATACTCCTCCTAATATGGGTTGTGGCTCTTAGCGGTTTTGTTACAAGTCATAATTGTGGAATGCAGTTTTTAGTGGTTTGATTAGTGAAAATAAAAGGTTAAGTATAAATAAAGAGGTAAATAAAGTTTCAATATTTGATAAAATGATTATTTTATTTCATCAAAAGGAGAACATCTTAAGCGTTCAAAAGAGGCAAATGACAAAAAAGTACAGACACGGTGCATGCCTTAATTGACCGTACTCTTTTCAAAAGAAAACTTTTACAATTACATAATACCAAGACTCCTGGCGAACCAAAGATGGACTGGCAGTCCAATTCTGCAGCTATTCCCCTAGTTCTGCATCCCTGATAGTCACTGTCTTGATATCAATCCCTTCACAGCATTCTTCAATCATTTTCAATAATAGCTTTCCCATCCCGTCGATAATATCATCCGGGTACTGAACTCTGTCCCGGGCTTGAAACATGCCCCGGAACAAAAACCTTTTTCCCGGAGCTAACGGTGCGAGCTTTCCCTTCCGGAGGCTGATATCCTATGCAGTCCTTCCTTTCTGCCTATTATGTTCAATTGGCTCTGTGATTCCATCTGACTTTTCTCTAACCCCTATTCCTGGCATGTATCCATATGTAGTCATCTCTCTCATATCCATCATGGATCAATACGGTGACTGTATTCCACTCTTCTCCATATCGATAATCTGCATGATTTCCACTGCGTGGTAGGCAACTCCATCTAGTCCTTCAAAGAATGGAAATGCATACTCCAAATAGGCGGAGTGATCCCTCTCACCGTGAACCACGATCTCCTGACATCCCCAATGAAATTTCATGCATTGGTCTAAAGTGGATGGCACGGACCCTGCCAAGTATATCCAGGGGCTGCCTAGCAGCAAGTTGTAGGAAGAGGAGATATCCATTACTTGAAACAACGCCGGAAAATTGACCGGCCCGATCTGCAAAGCTAAATAAATTTCTCTAATAAAATCCTTTTGCGAACCATCAAAGGCTCTCACCCTTACGTGACTTTCCTTGAATTCCCTCAAGTGAATTCCCAACTCCCGTAAGGTTGAGAGCGGACAAATATTGACTCCTTATATGCCATCGACCACCACCCAGGACACCACTGTGTGCCCCCATTTAACAGTGATGTGAAGAGCCTTATTGTGACTTGCGTCCGATAGGTAGTTCGTCTCTTCTAAAAATGATCATGTTTGCTTCGACCATTTTCTCAATTGTCACGGCCAGCGCTTCACTAGTGGTGTTCCTTGGTACATTTTCCCCACTTAGTAATTTCAATAGGGCATCCTTATGACTGTCGGAGCTCATTAATAGATCCATGATTGATATCTATGCTGGAGTTTTCTTCAGCTCCTCCTCCATAGAATACTCTTAGCTTGACATCCTTTTCCAAAACTCAGTGGCTTATGGGTATGTTATGTTTCTTCTTGGAATTTTTTCTCTCCCCTTGTTTCCTCGATTGACGTCTTCTAGAGCGTAGCATCTCCCAGACTTAGTCATACCATGTGCTGCAACAGAGTCTGTCATTTTGGCCTTTCCTTTTTGCTGGTACGTCCATGGGACGAATTTGTATTCCCACTTTCTTCTCTGGTAGCATCGGCAGGTTGTTGCGTATAAGTTTGAACCGTCACTATAGGTATCAATTGTGTTGTAATAATCGGAGCCTTTTGAGGATGGATCCCCGGAGCTTCTACATTTCCTATACTGACAATTGTTCCCTTTAGGTCATACTCTTCATCCAATGCGATCACGTTAGCTCCCTGATTTTGATGATTTGGCAGCGGGTTGCGATTTACATTGGGTGGTTCCGGAGTGCACTGAATAGCTTCTCTCTTGATTAGGGTTTCAATTTCATTTTTCAACTTAAAACAATCTTCAGTATCATGCCCGGGTACATTGGAATGGTACACGCATATTACTAGCATCAAAATACTTTGAGGGATGTTCAGGGACCCTTCCTTCGAAGGGGTGTATCAATCATGCTCTTCTCAATCTCACGAATAATTGGGCCAGAGGCTCAGCAATCATGGTATAGATTCTAAGACCCATTTCTTCAAAGTTGGGACAAGGGTGTGGTGCATAAGCAGGTCGCTTTTGATGAGTAGTGGTTTGGATACGAGCATATAGTCGGTGTGGGTTCTGGTTGTTGTTGTCTCGAGGAGTGTTGTATTATGGTTCAGGGTGGTAATATGGCTGGGTGGTGGCATGTGCCATAGGTATATGCTAATTAGTGGTAAAAGTGACTATGTCACGAGGAGGGGTAGTTGCATTAGTGGTATAGGTGGGTTTTCTGTGGTACATAGGGAGTGTCTGTAATGACCCGATTGGTCATTTTGCGTATTAGGACCCCGTTCCCCTAAATGAGACTCCCCATAGCGGTTTCTTGTGATTTGTGACTTGCGGGGACGGGTGGTTCGGGATTTGGAAGTGTTTTGAATTCTATAGGACCACTTGGTTCCTTTATATTGGCCTTTTTGGCCAAGCTTGACTTTGGTCAACATTTTTAGCAAACGACCTCAGAATCGAGTTCTGACAGTTCCATTAGCTTCGTATGATGATTTCGCACTTGGGCGTATGTTTAGAACGGTTTTTCGATGACCCGGGAGCGTTTCGGCGCCCAATATAGAAATAAGAATTTCCTTATGTTTGAAATTTGGTTTGGAACGTGATTTTATGTCATTGAGGTCCGAACAGAATTTCGAGACCGGGAATAGTTCTGTTATGTCATTTATGACTTGCCTGCAAAATTTGGTATCATTCCGAGTAGTATAGGTCGGTCTGGCGCATTGTCATAAAAATCAAGAACTTGAAGTTCTTAAGTTATGACTCTAGGGGTTTTGGGGTGTGATTTTGAGTTTAGCTTCATTTTGAGTGTTCCGAAGGCTCGAGCGAGTCTGTATTATTATTTGGAACTTGTTGGTATATTTGGACGGGGGCTCGGGTTGGCCTAGGTGCCTCTCAAGCACCAAACAGGGCTAAAAAACAATTGATGCAACTGCTGGTGCACCTGATCTGGTGTGACCGCAGGTGCGTTGCCCAGTCGCGGATACGGGACCGCTCCTGCGGTCCCAAGCATCGCAGGTGCGGCCCCAGGTGAGGCCCTCCTTTCTCGCAGGTGCGGACAAAGGCCCGCAGGATTGGAGCCGCAGGTGTGGTCTCCCCTCCGCAAGTGCGACCCCAGCCCCACTCGTCCAGCTCCGCAGGTGTGAGCTTTTGCTCGCAGGCGCGAGACCGCAGGTACGGTCCTCGAGACGCAGGTGCGGAATCACTGTAGGCCAGGCAGTGTGTTCATTAAATACGGGAGTCTTTACTTTCTTTCTCATTTTTCCTCCATTGTAAGACCTTGAGGGCTTTGAATAAGGACTCCACGACCAACCAGTGTAAGGTAAGTTAATTCCACCCTAAAGTTAGTTTTAATCCATGAATTACTAGTTAAATTTACTACTATATTAGTGGAAACCCAAGATTTGGGTAGTAACTTAGGGTTCTTGAGGAATTTGATGAATTCCTCATTTATTGCTATGAATTCAAGTAGAAATTGTATATTAACGATCCTTAGGGTATGGGTGAGTGATTTCTTCGAGAATTTTTGGAATTCGAGCGTGCGGGCCCGGGGTTGAATTTTAGGAATTCTTCAAGAATGTTGAAATTATTGAATAAATAGGATAATTTCCCTACTTTGAACATGAATTGATATACTTGTACAATATTTGGCTAGTTGCGAGTCCTCGGGTGTAGAGTTCGGAGTTTCGGACGCATCCTTGGTCTGAGAGGTAGATTTGACACGAGGTGAGTCTCATTTCTAACCTCGTAAGAGGGAATTGTCCACATAGGTGTTCTATATGTTGTGTTTAATTGTTTGGGGTCTACGTGCGTACAAAGTGACGAGGGTCCAAATGTTGCGACTATTATGTCATGTCGAGTAGCTTTAGGGCTCACAAGCATGCTTTTATGTGCCTTATATGTATCTTTAGGCGTACTTTGAGTTGCTTATTACTCTTGAACTAGCATGAAAATGGTGGAAGGTTGCATCCGAATTCCCAGTTAGTTAATCCCTGTCACAAGTGTAGTCTCTACTGAGCTTATTGATAAATTTGGTATATATATATATATATATATATGTGTCAGAACCCGAGTCGCAGTTATGATTCGCGAGCGGGGGAAGCTTTATGATAATTCGGTATAATGTGTCAGCACCCAATTCGCAGGTATGATTCGCGAGCGGGGGAAGCTTTATGATAATTCGGTATAATGTGTTAGCACCCGAGTCGCAGGTATGATTCGCGAGCGGGGGAAGCTTTATGATAATTCGGTATAATGTGTTAGCACCCGAGTCGCAGGTATGATTCGCGAGCGGGGGAAGCTTTATGATAATTCGGTATAATGTGTCAGCACCCGAGTCGCATATATGATTCGCAAGAGGGGTAAGCTTTATGATAATTATGTATAAATATACTAGCACCCGAGTCGCAGGTATGATTCGCGAGCGGGGTAATATTTACGACCAACCAGTACTTAGATGTCTCCCTTACGACTCCAGCCGGTTGTCTTATTCCTGTGTACGCATAATGATTTTGTATTGTTTCATGGATATTGGCTTGACAGATATTTGGGGGAAAGGAAAGTGGACATTGTTATTTATTTTTAGTAGTTACCTGGGTTTCTGTGCTTGATACGCATTTGTTGCTCACTATCTTACATGCCTACTGTATTTCGTTATATCCTGTCATATATTATACTGTTGGACCTTAGTGAGTGTCAAGTCGACCTCTCTTCACTACTTCTTCGAGATTAGACGGGATACTCACTGGGTACATATTTATTTATGTACTCATGCTGCACTTCTGTACTTAACTGTACAGGTTCTGAGGTTGGTGCATCTGGTTATCAGACCGGAGCTAGATATTGACTGTAGCGGACCTGACTTCACGGTGAGCTGCTTCTCCTGGCGATCCCCAGGTAGCACCATGGAGTTTCTTTTTCTTATGTTCCCGTATATTTATTTCAGACAGTGGGATTGTATATTCTATCTTTTGTATATTCAGTTAGTATGCCCGTGATACTCGTGACACTGATTCCTGGCACACACATAGTATTTGTGTAGATTATGTCTGTACATATATGCATATTTTGGACTCAGACCTCATTATGACTACTTTTGTTTAAAACTGGTTGATTACCCCGAATCGGTTAATAATCTAAGCTTTGTAACTTAGTATATATATTGATATCTTTAAGGCAAATGAGAAGGAACCGTAGTAGTTTAAATATTGGCTTGCCTGACCCCGCTATTGGGCTCCATCACGACCTGAGTTAGGATTTTGGGTCGTGACAACATGCTATCAGAGCTCTAGGTTCACTTAAGTCTCACGAGTCACGGGCAAGCCTAGTAGAGTCTTGCGGATCGGTACACAGACGTCTGTACTTATCGTCAGGAGGCTATAGGGTGTTAGGAAACCTGTCTTTATTCATATTCTATCGTGCAATCGATGATGTACTCAAACTCATTTTTCTATTCTCTCACAGATGGTGAGGACGCGCGCATCCGATGTTCCTGATTCGGGAGATGCTGCTACCCTTGCCGCCCGAGATCGTGGTAGAGGCAGGGGGGCACCGGCCCGAGGTCGAGGACGAGGGCGTCCCAGAGCTATCCCAGTTGCACCACCAGGGGACCCTATCATAGAGGAACAGGACGATGTGCCTCGAGTAGCTCCTGCTCTAGTGGACTTCATGACGGCTCCAGGCTTCCAAGAGGTCATGGGCCGTATGATGAGATTCATGGACACCATGTCCCAGGCTGGTTTATTTCTAGTAGGTCCTGCCACATCTCAGGTGGGAGGGGGAGTCCAGACCCCTACCACCCAGGCCGCTGGTCAGACAGCAGTAGTACATCATACCCAGGGTACACTACCCGTGGGTGGGGTCCAGCCTGTAGCAGCAGCACCTGAGCCTAGACCAGCTGCGAACGGCGATCAACAGAAGATGTTGGACAGATGGATCCGATTGCGCCCTCCAGTCTTCGGGGGTGAGCGGGGCGAGGATTTCTAGGACTTCATTGATAGGTGCAGGGACAGACTGCATAACATGAGGATCCTAGCGCCCCATGGAGTGGATTTCACCACATTTCAGTCAGAGGGCAGAATTCGCAGATGGTGGCAGTCCTATATACTCAGCAGGCCAGCAGATTCTCCTCCTGTCACTTGGGAGCAGTTCACGCAGATGTTCTTGGACATATATATTCCACCCTCTGAGAGGGAAGAGCTGCGGCATCAGTTTGAGCAGCTAGAGCAGGGGCAGATGTCAGTGACATATTATGAGGCCAGATTTTCAGAGCTGTCACGCCATGCACTTATGATACTACCTACAGATGCTGAGAGAGTGCGAAGATTCGTGGCTTGGTTGCATCCAGGTATTAGAGCCACCATGGCCCGAGAGGTGGAGATGAGTACTCTTTATCAGCTCGTGGTAGAGATTGCTCGCACGATCGAGGGTTATCGGTCGAGTAGCAGGGAGCAGGGTCAGCAGATCTAGGTTCTCTGGAGATTTTATGGATGCCCCAGCTAGGAGCTGAGGTCAGTTTGGGGGTGGTCATCCCAGCAGGCCTTCATATTCAGCACCTCCACTACCTCCTCGAGGTGCTGCAGTGAGGCCTCAGTTCAGCGCCATGCCAGAGCGCTCCTACCGTCCCCCATCTATTCAGAGTTCACCCAGTGGTTACTCGAGTCGCCAGAGACCCTCCAGTTCTTATTTCAGTGCTCTTCCAGAGGGTTCACATCGCTCTCCGGCCATTCAGGATTCTCCTTCTTCGGGATAGCAAGATATGCCACCTGTGAGATGTTACGAGTGCGGGTATTTAGGCCATGTGAGGAGGGCTTGTCCCACGTTTCGGGGCAAGACAGTGCAGCAGGGTTATCAGCCTATGAGTTCAGCACTAACAGTCCGGCCACCTAGAGGTGGAGGACAGGTCGGTAGGGGTCGTCCTAGAGGGGGAGGCCAGTCAGGATGGGGTTAGTTAGCTCCTGTTCACTCTGGGGGAGCTCAGTCTTCAGGTGCTCCAGCTAGATTTTATGTTATTCCGGCCAGATCAGATGCAGTGGCCTCAGACGCCGTGATAACATGTATTATCTCGGTATGTGGTAGAGAGGCTTCAGTATTATTTGATCAAGGATCAACTTATTTGTATGATTCGGCCTTATTTGCTTGTTTTCTAGATGTTTCTCGTGAGTCTTTGGGGCCTCCTATATATGTGTCTACCCCTGTGGGCGTTTCTGTGGTCGTAGACTGGGTCCATCGGTCTTGTGTGATTACCTTCTGTTGGTTCGAGACCAGAGCGGACCTTTTATTGCTCGACATGGTTGATTTTGAGGTTATTCTAGGCATGGATTGGTTATCTCCTTATCATGCCGTACTAGATTGCCATGCCAAGACAGTTACTTTAGCCATGCCTGAGTCTCCTAGGCTGGAGTGGAGGGGTTCCTCAATTAGTGCATCCAGCCGGGTCATTTCCTTCATGAAAGCTCGGTGTATGGTCGAGAAGGGTTATTTGGCTTACCTTGATTATGTGCGGGACACCACCGCCGAGTCCCCAACTATTGATTCAGATGTATTTCCTTCAGACCTTCCAGGCATGCCTCCAGATCGAGGCATTGATTTCTGCATTGATTTAGCTCCAGATACTCATCTTATTTCCATTCCCCCGTACCGTATGGCTCCTAAGGAGCTGAAGGAGTTGAAGGAGCATCTTGAGGAGTTGTTGGCTAAGGGGTTCATCAGGCAGGGTGTATCGCCATGGGGTGCTCCAGTTCTATTCGTGAAGAAAAATTATGGGTCTATGCGGATGTGTATTGATTACCGCTAGTTGAATAAGGTGACCATCAAGAATTAGTATCCTCTGCCGCGCATCGATGATTTGTTTGACCAGTTGCAGGGTGCTCGTGTGTTTTCTAAGATTGATTTGAGATCGGGTTATCATCAGTTGAATATTTGGGCCTCAGATGTTCCGAAGACTGCATTTCATACCAGATATTGTCATTATGAGTTCCTGGTGATGTGTTTTGGCTTTACTAATGCTCCGTCAACATTCATGGACTTGATGAATAGGGTGTTAAGGCCGTATATTGATTCCTTCGTCATTGTCTTCATTGATGACATCTGATCTATTTGTGGAGCCTGGGTGAGCATGAGCAGCATTTGAGAGTTGTGCTCCAGACCTTGCGGGAACAGAAGCTATATGCTAAGTTCTCCAAGTGTGAGTTCTGGTTAGATTCTGTGGCATTCTTGGGTCATGTGGTATCCGGAGTGGGTATCAAGTTGTTGAAGGACTATGATATCACCATTCTTTATCATCCGGGCAAGGCAAATGTAGTAGCAGATGTCTTAAACAGGAAGGCAGAAAGTATGGGAAGCTTAGCCTACATTGCAGTTGAGGAGAGACCTCTAGCCTTGGACATTCAGTCCTTGGCTAATCGCCTGGTGATATTAGACCTTTCGGAGCCTCGTCGAGTCCTTGCACATGGAGTTGCTCAGTATTCACTATGGGAGAGATTAAGGCTCGGCAGTTCGATGATCTGTGCTTAGTAGAGCTTCGAGAGTCAGTGGTCCAGGGTAGGGACAAGGAGGTTACTATGGGAGAGGATGGTGTTCTGAGACTTTAGGGTCGTTTGTGTGTTCCTAATATTGATGTCCTGAGGGAGAGGATTCTAGCGGAGGCACAGAGTACTCCGTATTCTGTTCATCCAGGTGCGACAAAGATGTATCGTGATTTGAAGCAGCGTTACTGGTGGAGGCGGATAAAGAAAGACATTGTGGAGTATGTGGCTAGGTGTCTTAATTGCCAGCAGGTTAAGTACGAGCATCAGAGGCGAGGAGGCCTACTTCAGCAGATGCCCATTCCTGAGTGGAAGTGGGAGCACATCACTATGGACTTCGTGGTTAGGTTGCCTCGGACTGTGCAGAAGGTTGCCGCGGTTTCGGTCATTGTGGACAGATTGACCAAATCGGCGCATTTCATTCCTGTAGCTACTACATATACTTCTGAGAGGCTAGCCTAGATTTACATTCGGGAGATAGTCAGGTTGCACGGTGTGCTGGTGTCCATTATATCAAATTGAGGTCCTCAGTTCACCTCGCACTTTTGGAGAGCATTGCACAGTGATATGGGCACTGAGATAGATCTTGATGAGTGGCAATTTTACCACTCATTTTAGCCTCTTTTCAGTAGATTTTGTGCTGCTCAATGGGTATTTGAGGTTACTATCAGTGTATAATTGCTCTATTTGCAGGAAAATGATGCCATGAAGTGGTTAAGGTCAAATTGGAGTGAAATTGAGCAAAAAGAGAGTAAAGAAGAGAAAAGAGGGGAGCAATGGCCGAATGCGATCGCATATGCAACATGCGAATCGCATTTCGAGCCCAGAAGATCGCATACCGCAACAGAAAGATGAGTCGAGTTTAATGAGTGAAATGCGGTCGAATATGCGATCGCATATCGCAAATGCGGTTCGCATTTGAGCCGCATCACTATCTGATGCCTGAAGCTACATTGTAAATGCGACGCACGAATGCGGTCGCATATCACTAATGCGGACCGCATATATCAAATGCGACGACCCTATGGGACCTAGGGTTTTGATGTGCGACGGAGAGAGTGAAGATGCGAATCGCATCCCTGATATGCGACAGGGATGCTATCGCATATCAGCCCGACGGGGGTGTTTTTGTCCACTTTTCACTCGAATTTTTTGGCCATCTATAAAAAGCATACCTTAGCAACATCTTAGGCATCTATTAGAGATCGATTTTTGGATATTTCTTCAGCTTTGTAAATATAT